>SJYT01004301.1:226150-401416 GCA_006410635.1 Cephalophus harveyi | reverse complement strand
CCATCACCATCACCACTATCACCACCATCACCATCATCACCGTCACCATCATCACTATCATCACCATCACCACCGTCACCATCACCACTATCACCACCATCACCATCACCACTATCACCACCATCACCATCATCACCATCACCTTCACCACTATCACCACGATCACCACCACCACCATCACCACCACCACCATCACCATCACTATCATCACCATCACCACCATCACCACCACCACCATCACCTTCACCACTATCACCACCATCACCACCACCACCATCACCTTCACCACTATCACCACCATCACCACCATCACCACCATCACCACTATCACCACCATCACCATCACCATCATCACCATCACCACCACCATCACCATCACCTTCACCACTATCACCACCACCACCATCACCACCATCACCATCACCGTCACCACTATCATCACCATCACCACCATCACCATCACCACCATCACTTTCACCACTATCACCACCATCACCACCATCACCATCACCACCATCACCACCATCACTTTCACCATCACCACCATCACAATTACCACTATCATCAGCATCACCATCATTATCATTAGCATTAGCATCATTAACCACCACACTGTCATCACCATTACCATCATCACTCCTGTCAATAGACCTTGGGCTAATCACCCCCGTTCTTTGAGTTACAATTAGCTCATAAAATGGGAGGAAATAATGCAGATGAGTTTAAAACTATTATTCTAGTGGCTAACAATTATTGAATAATTAACATGACCTGCCTCTTGAGAAATCTGTATGCAGGTCAGGAAGCAACAGTTAGATCTGGACATGGAACAACAGACTGGTTCCAAATAGGAAAAGGAATATGTCAAGGCTGTATATTGTCACCCTGCTTATTTAACTTATATGCAGAGTACATCATGAGAAACGCTGGACTGGAACTGTCTCTTATACACATCTAGTGAAAAACGCAGCAGAATAGCCATAAAGAATTTTCAAAATGATTATATTTGATTTAAAAATTTTAATAAGCTATTTTTCAAAGCTGGTACTCCAGGGGGAAATGTATTTAAAGGATTATGTGATTTATAGACACACTGATGGAGATTTTTTTAAGGGATTTCTAGACCTTTTAAAGGGCTTTTGAAATTGACTATAGTGGTTCCATTGAAGAATTTTAATGAATATGAATCATAAGAAAGTTTGGACAGCTGCCTTTTATTTCTTTCATGTAGAAATTGAGATTTTTCTCAGGTACCTGGCAAGAGCTAGGAAACAGCAGAGGAGGAGGAAGGGAGCTAAAGAAAATGTTTAGGGAAGCTTGCCATGAGCATAAATAACAGGACAAACACACATTGCTAAGCTTGCTGCATCTGATCCTCAAAACAATGCTAAGGGGTAGGAACTAGTCTTATCATCATTTCATAGATGTGAAAACGGAGAGCCATAGATGTCCTTACCTCCAGTACTCTTGCCTGGAGAATCCCATGGACAGAGGAGCCTGGCGGGACTACAGTCCATGGGGTCACAAAGAGTTGGACACGACTGAATGACTTTCACTCACTCACTTGGTCACATAACCAGTAGAGAGAGATGTGGGAATTGAAATCAGGTTTGTCTCTGGCAGGAGAAAGGTTGTGAGGTTAGATCTGTGTCAGACGGCTCCTTGTGGTGGACACCAGGGTTGCAGTTGTCCAAGAAAACTTGGTTGTCACAACACCGGAGCTAGAGATACAGGAGCTGAATGCCATATACCGCCCAGTGCCCTTAACCATGAAAACATCCCATCCCATGCACTAACCACTGTGTGATACCCCCAGCCATGCTCTAACTATCGTGTGGTACAACCACATAGGGCACGCAAGAAAGTGAAAGTGAAGTCGATCACTTGTGTCCGACTCCTTGAGACCCTATGGACTGTAGCTCACCAGGCTCCTCCATTCATGGGATTTCCCAGGCAAGAATACTGGAGTGGGTTGCCATTTCCTTCTCCAGGGGATCTTCCCGACCCAAGGATTGAACCTGGGTCTCCCACATTGCAGGCAGACTCTTTACCGTCTGAGCCACCAGGGATTCCTACGACCACACAGTAGTGATAATTAAGTGAAATAATGTATGTCAAGAGCTTTTCCCAATGCCTGCCACAGTTACCACCACCATAATTCACCAGCTGCAGGAACACCATTATCTCTACCTTCATCATTATCACCATCATTTCCATCATGATCACTGTCATTATCACCATCCTTGCTGGCATCATCACCACCACCATCACCATCATCACCATAATTATCACCAGCCTCATTATCATCATCACTGCCACCATCATTACTAGCATCATTATCACCACCAGTGGCATTATCACCACCATCACCTTCACCACTATCAGCACCATCACCACCATCACCACTATCACCACCATCACCATCATCACCATCACCACTATCACCATCACCGTCACCATCACCACCATCACCACCGTCACCATCACCACCATCACCACCATCACCACCATCACCACCATCATATATTGAAAAGCAGAGACATTACTTTGCCGACTAAGGTCCGTCTAGTCAAGGCTATGGTTTTTCCTGTGGTCATGTATGGATGTGAGAGTTGGACTGTGAAGAAGGCTGGGTGCTGAAGAATTGATGCTTTTGAACTGTGGTGTTGGAGAAGACTCTTGAGAGTCCCTTGGACTGCAAGGAGATCCAACCAGTCCATTCTGAAGGAGATCGGCCCTGGGATTTCTTTGGAAGAAATGATGCTGAAGCTGAAACTCCAGTACTTTGGCCACCTCATGCAAAGAGTTGACTCACTGGAAAAGACTCTGATGCTGGGAGGGATCAGGGGGCAGGAGGAGAAGGGGACGACAGAGGATGAGATGGCTGGATGGCATCACCGACTCGATAGACATGAGTCTGAGTGAACTCCAGGAGTTGGTGATGGACAGGGAGGCCTGGTGTGCCACAATTCATGGGGTCGCAAAGAGTCGGACATGACTGAGCGACTGAACTGAACTGAATTGAACATTTATTCAGTACCTCACATAGGGCAGACTTGTACTAAGTGATTGCACACAGTAGTTCATTTAATCCTCACAAACCCCCTCCTCCCTCTAGTAAGTCCCTTCTATCATACCTCACTTGTGATAGATCTATATTCTAGAGGGATCTGGTGGACCCAGAACAGGATTCTACCTGTTCTTACTGACACCAGAGCCCTAACCCACCATGTCTCACCACCTTCTCTGGCTGGGGAGTTGCAAGGAAATAATGGAAATGAAAACCCATTGGCACAGTGGGCTGTGCAGGATTGCCATGGTTGCTTATGTTTGTCCTGCGGGGGTGGCCTGAAGGCCTGAGAAGGAGAGAGAGGAGGCATGATGTAGATGTCCTGTGAACCCAGGGGTCTTAACCGTTCCTCCACTGGTCATGCAAACCTTTACAGGGTACCTGGTGTGTGTGTCCTAGGTCCTGTGCTGGGAGGAGGCATCATAACCAGTAAACTCGTGGCCTCAGCCCTGAACAGCAAACAAAGCGCACGGAGGCAGGTTTGTCAACATTCTGCTCCACTGTAAACTAATAAACCGGCGGCAGAAGTGTTAATAAGTTACCTACAGATGCTTCCAAAACACACCCAGGAAGTCAGGAAGATGAAACACCCGCCCTCGGCCCTGTTCAGGCTTCAGTAGAGCTGTGAACTGCCCCCTGGGATGTGCAGCAAGGCTCGTGGCAGTGGGTGTGTGACACACTTGCCAACACAGTCACACGTGCTCCATAGACCTAAGGCTGGTTGTAGCACATTTTAGTGTGCAACCATTGTTCCTGCACATCATTTTGATAGACACCTTTAAGATAAAGTGTCCACCTTTTTTGTAGAAAACAGTATATCAAACCTTTTCAAAATCAAATGTCGAGCATTTACTTCAAGTAAGTAAATATCAGTCACCTGTCTACTCTGCAGACCAATGGAGATGCCAGCTTCCCTGCAGGGCTCACAGTCCAGCAGGGCAGGGGTGGGGCATGGGGCATGGGTGGTCCGATTCTGAGTCATTTTTGAGGCACAGAGTCCAAAGCTTGCTGGCAGCGTGCTGGGGCAGTCGTGGTGAAAGCTCTGGAGAGACACAGGCTTGAGCTGGTCCTGGCTGTGTGACCTTGGGTTGCTTGGTTGAACCTGACGATGAGTGCTGTGGTTTCAGGGTGCAATGCTCACCCTGAAAGCTTTGCATCCATGGGGTGGCAGCTACTCAAATCAGCCCCTTCCATCCATCCCCACCACTACCATCTGAACCCTCTAGACCACCACCATCGTCTGCTCCTGCCAGCCCCAACAGCCTCCTGCATCAACCTCTGCCTCCTCCAGTCCTTCCTCCAAACAGCAGTGGTCTCTACAAAGTGCAAATTGATCACATCAATCCCTCCTTTAAACTCCTCATCGGTTTTCCTCAATGGTACAGAGGCTGCTTAACTGGCCTTGCTCACCTTTGCCATCCCATCCCCTTCCTCTATCCCCTTCCTCAGATGTACAAACAGGACAGCCTCTGTATAGACCTTGTTGTTTTTCAGTTGCTCAGTCACATCCAAGCCTTTGTGACCCCATGGACTGCAGCACACCAGGCTTCCCTGTCCATCACCATCTCCTGGAGCTTGCTCAGACTCATGTCCATTGAGTTGGTGATGCCATCCAACTGTCTCATTCTGGATCATCCCCTTCTCCTCCTGCTCTCAATCTTTCCCAGCATCAGAGTCTTTTCCAATGAGTAGGCTCTTTGCATCAGGTGGCCAAAGTATTTGGAGCTTCAGCATCAGGGCTTCCAGTGAATATTCAGGGTTGATTTCCTTTAGGATTGACTGGTTTGATCTCCTTGCAGTCCAAAGGACTCTCAGGAGTCTTCTCAATCCTTTCCATCCCTCAGGGTCTCTGCCCTTTCGTCCTTCAATCAACATGATCGTCCCAAATCTTCACAAGCTGCATCTCCTCCTTCAAGCCGTATCTCCACCATCACTTGCCCAGAGAGCTCTCCTCACCACTGCTAACATGGATCTCCACCCCCTCCATTGCCTTGAGCATTTCCTCCAGCGCTTACCACATGCTGCATTAGTTATCATTCCCTCACTTCCTTTGTAATAAACAAGTCACCCTTTCTCCGCCACCAGATAAGGGAGTCTCAGAAGTGCAGGGACATGACCACTCTCCTCCAGGACTGTGGGGCCAGCCCCAGCACAGCCAATAATCACTGAATCTTGATGGAATGAGTGAATCCAGCCTGTGCGTGTGTGCTAAGTCGCTTCAGTCATGTCCGACTCTTTGCGACCCCATGGACTGTAGCCCGCCAGGCTCCTCTATCCATGGGATTCTCCAGGCCAGAATACTGGAGTGGGTTGCCATGCCTTCCTCCAGGGGATCTTCCCAACCCGGAGATCGGACCCAAGTCTCTCATGTGTCATGTATTGGCAGGCGGGTTCTTTACCCCTATTGCCACCTGGGAAGTCCAACCTAGTGATTCCCAAACTGAGATGGGAGAGCCTAGAAGATGAATCATCTCTTATTTGGGAGGACCAGGTCAGAGAAATGGCTTGTGTATCTTTAGGGGTTACAGGCTATAATTCCAATACTCATGCCCAAAGGTATCACTCTCCCAGGCGGAGCCGCATCTTATCAGGAGGGACTCCCCTGCCAAATAGAGATGGGTGCTGGTGGCCAACCTCCCTGGGGTGATTAACCCATGCCCTGGCTCTGGTTGCAGGTGGCATTCCCTTCATCCTGACCAGCGAGTTCTTCCAGCAAGCCCAGCGACCAGCTGCCTTTACCGTGGTGGGCACCGTCAACTGGCTCTCCAACTTTGCCATCGGCCTCCTCTTCCCATTCATTCAGGTGAGACTGACAAGGGGGCTCTTGGTCATGAGATCCCCTCCAAGTGATGGATGACTCATAACACAGAGGCTGATTCTCTCTTAAATGGAAACTCTCTTGGCCTGAGAATAGGAGAAATGTGCTTTGGCCCAAACTCTAATCCTCTTTGTCCCTCCTATATCTTTTGGGAGTTGCCCCTGAGTGCTGTCATGGGGCAGATTCGCATCACTGAAGGTCTGCAGGGAAACCTCGGTGAGAATCTCAAACCTGCAATGCACTTGCCCTGGTGTGAGACAATGTCTGTGTCGTGGTTCCAGTGCCCACGCCACCCCACCATGCCTGTAGCATCCTCATTGTCTTCAGCCTCACCACAGCTAGTGGGGGTCATTGTCCCAAGGGTGGCCACCATTGACAGGAGAATGATAAGGCAGGGAACAGAGACAAGTTCTCTTTGTGTAAGGAGCCCAGTGTGGCTGGAACCAAACGAGCATAAAAGACAAGAGAGGAGATAAATGATATCAGAGAGCTCTCCAGGGCCAGGAACACAAAAGACAAGGACTTTACAAGTGTTCCTCACAGAGCAAGGGGCCAGCTGCACTCCAGGAGGGAGGATCAGGCTTCCCTGCTCTAAGGCCCCCCAGGGCTCCCTGCTGCCCAGAGAGCAGGTGACATCACTGGTGGAGGTGAGACTCCATCAGAACCTCTGAGCAAGAACCCACCCTCCATCTGGGGGGCTTAATTCAACCCTCCCCTCCATTAATTCTCTGCCTGTTCCTTGACTAGCGCCAAGCCCAGCACATTTCAGACACTCTGCTGCAGGCAGGCCCACATGATGGGAACTCCTGCATGCCCAGCTGTAGAACAGTTACTCTGCACCAGGCCCCCCGCATGGGGTTTTATGAATTCACGACGCCCTCAGGCAGCGCTGCACTGCAGTTTCTCATCCTCTCCATCCTTCAGAGAAGCTGAGGTTCAAGGAGTAGACGGGGTCAGCCCAAGGTTCCAAGTTGTCATTCAAACTGGTGGCTCCACCCCGCCCCTGCTTCCTCCTCCGCATTCTCCATCTACTGCTCTGTCCTCTCAGTCTCAGAGTTAAGGGCTGCCCCACTGTGTAACTTGTAGAGCATCCTGACCTAGCTACAGCCACTGCATCTCTGAAACATAAGTAACACGGGGAGGCCATGGACCAGGGAATCCACATCCATCTACTCCATCCTCGGGGCACGTTTGTCCGGCCGTGCTCAGAGCCTAACAAGTTGTCTGTTCAACTGACTTTTCAATAGTTTCTCCCAGTTTGGCTCCAAGCCAACACAGCTGGGCGTCAGTGAAATATTCATTATTGTGGGGAAAATTCTCTTCCAATCGTTTCTCTCTCAGCTCACAGCTCCCCATCTTCCTATAGATTAAGCAGAGATTCTGCCCCAGATCTTTTTTTTTTCCTAGCATATGGTGGCTCAGACGGTAAAGCATTCTGCCTGCAATGAGGGAGACCTGGGTTCGATCCCTGGGTTGGGAAGATCCGCTGGAGAAGGAAATGGCAACCCATTCCAGTACTCTTGCTTGGAAAATCTCATGGATGGAGGAGCCTGGTAGGCTACAGACCATGGGGTCACAAAGAGTCGACATGACTGAGTGACTTCAGTTTCTGCCCCAGAGCTTTAGAGATGATGATTGGCAGAGCCCTCTCCTTCTGGAATAACTGCCCTGTGGCAGGTGGAGGGAATGTGACCAGTCTCACACCTACCAGTTAAGACCTTGGCATGGCAGTAATGTGTGTTCCAGGCAAACTGCCATGAGTGAAAATTACACAGCCACACCTTACCTAAGGAGAAATACAGGCTGCCTATTGTCCGGAAGGGGAAGAGCCAGAAAGTTTGTGTCCTTCCCTGACCAAGGCCCTAGGCTGCTTCTCAAGGAGGGAAGTCAGGTTCAGCAGGCTTGGGAGACTTGCCTGAGGCCTGGGAGCTGGTGAGAATCTAAGAACACAGTCACAGCCACAGACTTCCTCTCCCATCACGGTTTTTACAGGTTTCACACTCCTTTCACAATAAACCAATATCTGATGGCTTTGAAGATGTGTTAGGGGTCACCTTCATTCCAACCAACTCAGTTCCAGCTGGGCGCTCACCTGGCTGGAAACCCCAGGAGCCTGAGAGGTTTCTGGTATCATTGTTCATGCTGGGTCATCCTGCTGTGATGAGCCAGGGCAGAGTAGGACCCTGAGTGCCATAATGTCCCTTCTGCAAGAGCCATATGCCACGACTTTCACCACATGTGTGGATGCTGCCATTTGCGCTATCAGGATGCTCTCATAGAGAAGTCATAGGGATGCTGAGAGCCTGGTCGGGGGCAGGGGACAAGATAAAGGAGGGCACAGCCTTGTTTAAAGGCTCAGGGGCAGAAGTGGTGCCCCCTACCCACAGAGCCAGGCCCCACTAGGCACAAGTGATACATGTGTGCATGCCAGTCTTACAGCATCCAGACCGGCTGATTCCTCTCAGGGGCTTCAGGGTACAGGTGTCACAGGAGACCTGGGGGAATCACTCTTTACAGGTACAAGTTTCAAGGCTTGCGGCAGTTCAGGGAGAAGTACAGGGGCTGGCAAAGAAAGACAGGGCTGGGAAGGCCTGGAAGCCAGGTCTCTGATCCATTCCCTGGGAGACATCAGACTCAGGTCGTGTCACTGCCTTTGGCATTTGGGGCTAGAGCTGGAGAGAGATGTGGGTTCCACATCAATAGAGGGACCTCCTGACCTTGACCTTGAAGAGCAATGTTTGTAGCCATTCAGGGAATATAGAGAAGTGGCCTGGAGGAGCCAGGGAGGAATTTCAACTGTAATTGAAGAAGTCCCAAATCAGTCTCCCTGAGCCAAAGTCAAGGTGTCGCATAGCTGATGACAAGAAGTACAGGTGGGTTTTGGAAGCCAGGCTTGGACGTGTGGTCGGAGGTACCCAGGTGGAGAAAGCCAGTGGGTGTGATGCTGAGTCCCTGACTGCTGCCCCCTAGGGTGAGCACAGGGTGGCCCTGAGACCCCTAGGAGGAGTCAGGCAAAGCCAGTTCTGGGGTGGTAGGGCTCCTGGTAGATTACAAAAGGGCCTGGACACACTTTAGCAGGAAACAAAGTGGATATTCATATACTAAGTACAAATAGTAAGTGCATGCCAGGCCTTTGTGTCAGGCATCTGATATTTCTTCAGTAAATGCCTGGTAGACCCTACTAGACCTTGAATGCTCTGCTAGAAAATTTGCCCTTGATCCTGTAGACGAGGGGTCCTCAGCTCCAGAAATATGAGATTCATGGGTCAGGAGGAAGGGTGCATAAGATAAATGATTAACGCTTGGGACCTGCCACCACCATCACCAAGATTCTGAATCAGTTTGGGGGGGGGGAGGGGAGGGAGTTGGAATTATCAGTATTTTTAAAGTGTTCCAGATGATTCTAACGTGTAACTGTGGTTGAGAATCGGCCATGCAGATATTTAAGAAACAATGATAGAGACCAAGCAGTATTCACCATTCTAGATTCATCCTGGCTGCCTGGAGGCTGGACTGAGTGGGTAGAGTACAGCTTGTGGACAGGGAGACCTGGCGGCTGGGGTTATCTGTCACCTGCAGGGGAAATGGTCCTCAGGGTCAGATTAGGATGATGGCAGGAGGATGGGGATGGGGTGGGGAGAGCAGTCAGGAGCAGAGTAAATCCACTTTGCAGAGTGGGGAGGAGGATCTTACCTAAGGCAGCACCTGGCCCAGAGGCATCGCCCTGGCTGGACGGACAGCAAAGCTGATGACAGGCACCTTGCCGTCAGGACCAGTCACACATCCTTGGTCTTCATCACCTTTAGCTACAGACCAGTGTCAGCCAATCAGCAGCTCTGCCTTCAAAGTTGAACTCAGACACCTCTGAACTGGTCCACAGAAGATTTCTATGATTTCAACACTGCCACTGGAATCATCATCATCAGATTTTATCCATAAAACAAGGGCTTCTTGAGAGGCCCACCTGATGGCCAGGCCTTCTTTCCTCCTTAAACTTGACCTTCAGCCCAGCTCATTCCTTCCCTTTCCCAGTTGCCCATTAGTGCAGTGCTGATTGTCGATTTGTTCCCAGGCAGGATGTCCATGGATGTGATCCTGGCTGCACAGTTCAGAAGTTCCAAAGCACAGAGCCTTCCAAAAATATTTGGTCCCTTCTTCCTTTCTATTTAGAGGGAGGGCATTTTATAGCTCAGCAACTTTTTTAATAGTTCTCTCCATTGAACCCTTTGTGTAAGCAAAAACTTTCAAACTTAAAAAGAAGGAGCCGAGACTAAACAGATGAAATGTGTAAAATGATTCCAGATGGATTCAAGAACCAAATGTGAAAAGTGAAACTAAAAATCAAACGAGGACAAAGTAGGAAGGTATCTCTGTGACCCAGGCTGGGGATGAATAAGACCCCTAACATCACAAACAGTGGGGAGAGAAGGGACAGGTCCAATTATATCAAAATGAGGCAGGGGAGAGGTTTCCAGCCAATGAGGAATAGCAAGGTCAAGGGTTCTACAGATGATGACAGAAGCCATGTGTGACTTCTAAACTGATCAGGGATTAGCACATAGAGTAGGAAGGACCTCCTGCAAGTCAACAATAAAAGAGCATGAGTCCCTCTAGGAGAGGTGACAGAAATAGGGAAGGCAATTCCCAGACAAGAAGCCTAAATGGTAACACAGGGGAAGAGAAGCAACTTGTTTAAATCAAAGAAAGGCAAACTACCCTAGTAACGTACCTCTGTGTATTTGCCCAGTTGTCAAAATTAGACACTTGGAGAATACCAAGTGTTGACAGAGACCTAGGGAAACAGGAGCCCTCGTGCACTGGTGGACACTCTAGTGCCAGTTAATCATATTGCTTTGTCGCTCTGTCGTGTCCGACTCTTTGCGGTCCCATAGACTGTAGCCTCTCAGGCTCCTCTGCCCATGGAATTCTCCAGGCAGGAATACTGGAGTGGGTGGGCTGCCATTTCCTTCTCCAGGGGAACTTCCCGACCCAGGGGTTGAACCCACGTCTCTTGTGTCTCCTGCATTGGAGGCCAAGTTCTTTACCACTAGCGCCTCCTGGGAAGCCCAATTAATATTAAGTATCCATATATCCTGTGACCCCAAACTCCACCCAGAGATTTTTGCAAAGGTATGTAAGATAGACTGTACAGGGATATTAGCTACAGTACTATCTGTGGCGACGAGGGATGAAAGGTAACCTGAGTAGCCACACCTTGGGAGAAGCATAAATAAAGCATAGTAGGTAGGCAGTACCAAAGAGTTATGCGGCAGTGAAAAGCAATGAACTGAATCTTGATCAACAAGACGTGTGAATCTAAACCCAGGGGAGAAAGAAAGAAGTAAAGCACCGAGTGGAGTCTGTAGCCCAGAACTGTTTATGCAAATTTAAAACAGACAAAGCAACAATGCAGATTTTCACCAGAAAAAAGTAACAGAAGACAACTGATAGAGAGACAGATGATAGATAGGAAAAGTGAAAGTCAAAGTTGCTCAGTCCTGTCCGACTCTTTGCGACCCCATGCACTATACAGTCCATGGAATTCTCCAGGCCAGAATACCGGAGTGGGTTGCCTTTCCCTTCTCCAGGGGATCTTCCCAGTCCAGAGATCGAACCCAGGTCTTCCACATTGCAAGCAGATTCTTTACCAGCTGAGCCACAAGCCCAAGAATACTGGAGTGGGTAGCCTGTACTTTCCTCAGCAGATCTTCCCAACCCAGGAATCGAACCGGGTCTCCTGCATTGCAGGTGGATTCTTTACCAATTGAGCTATCAGGGAAGCCCTTCTATAGTTAGGAGGCAATTCTAATTATACATGGTGCACTGTAGAAACTATGAAAATATAAAGAAAATGAAGTGAAAACACTCATGTTATGGGTTAATGATGCTGTTTCCTACCCTTCCTTCAAATACTGGTAATTTTTCATATTTATAAAAATTAGAACCATTTGTTTTGCTTTGGTTTTTACTTTTCTCACCTGGTATCGTAGTATACACATTTCCTTATGCCCATGGACATAATTCCTGCCTGGAGAATTCCGTGGACTGTGGAAGCAGAGCTCCTGCCAGCTCGAGCTTCCCCAGGGTCTCTGGGTTTTCAGGGATTGTTCAGGAAACCTTGAAGGCATGACTTTGACTCACACTGAATGGGCCTGCTGGCCGCACTGACAGAGACACTGGTCAGGAGGCCACATTTAGATTTAGGGAAATGTCAGCTCCTGACCCAAGCCAGGAAAGATGATGGTTAAATTTCCTTTCTGGCTGGGAGCAAAGGCAGAGAGCCAGGTTCTTGGGGCTGCCCCTGGCAATGATGAAGGCATTGGAAAAATGCAAGACTCACAAGCTCACCCCACTGGGACCCTCTCATGGGATCAACTTCTGTTTGTTGCAGTCTCCATAAGTGAGAGACTCCATAACCAGTTCCATTCTAGAGCCCTTCTGGGAACCATGTCAGCCATAATCAAGAGCCACTGTGTTCACTTCCCGGGGCTGCCAGACTGTGGGGCTTAAACAACAGAATTGTTTTCTCACACCTGAGACAAAGGCTTTTGCAAGGTTGATTTCTCCTGAGGCCTCTCTCCTGAGGCTTGTGGACAGCCATCTTCTCCCTGTATCCTCACATGCTCTTCCTTCTGTGCATGTCTGGTCCTAATAGCCTCTTCGTACAAGAAAACAAGTCATCATGGATCAGGGCCCGCCTATACGACCTCATTTTCCCTTATCACCTCCTAAAGACCCTGTCTCCAGATACAGTCCCTCTGAAGCACTGGGGGACAGAATTTCAACATAGAAAACGTATGCATGCTCAGTCGTGTCCAACTCTTTGTGACTCCATGGACTGTAGCCTGCCAGGCTCCTCTGTCCATAGATTTTTCAGACAAGAATACTGGAATGGGTAGCCATTTCCTACTCAAGGCTTAATAAATGGTAGCTGCTGTGATTGGTGGTTGTTCTCATTGCCCTTATGTGCCAGGTACTATGGTCAGTTCAGTTCAGTTCAGTTGCTCAGTCGTGTCCAACTCTTTGCGACCCCATGAATCACAGCACGCCAGGCCTCCCTGTCCATCACCAACTCCTGGAGTTTACTCAGATTCACATCCATCGAGTCCATGATGCCATCCAGCCATCTCATCCTCTGTCGTCCCCTTCTTTTCCTGCCCCCAATCCCTCCCAGCATCAAAGTCTTTTCCAATGAGTCAACTCTTCACATGAGGTGGCCAAAGGACTGGAGTTTCAGCTTTAGCATCAGTCCTTCCAAAGAAATCCCAGGGCCGATCTCCTTCAGAATGGACTGGTTGGATCTCCTTGCAGTCCAAGGGACTCTCAAGAGTCTTCTCCAACACCATAGTTCAAAAGCATCAATTCTTCAGCACTCAGCCTTCTTCACAGTCCAACTCTCACATCCATACATGACCACAGGAAAAACCATAGCCTATGTTAGGTACAAATAATCGCATCGTGAGTTCACCCCTCCTATCCATCTCATTGTGGTTCCTTCTTTATGTCTTTGTTGTAGAAGATCTTTTCTGGTAGGTTCCAGGCTTTTGCACTGATGGTTGCCCTGCAGATAGTTATGACTTTGGTGTCGTCCTAAAAGGAGGTGACCTCAGGGTCTTTCTGTGCCATCTTGGCCACTCTCCAGGTACAAATGAGAAACAAGAAGAAACCACACAGACGTTGGGGTCTGACAACCTGACCTTGAATCCTGGCTCTGCACCTCACCAGTTTGGAAGCCTGGCACACTGCAATCCATCGGATCACCAAGAGTCAGAGATGAGAGAGACCAAACAGAGCAAATTTTGGTAAAGAGCAGGCTGGTCAAACTTTGTCCAACTTCGGTTGCCCTCCAAGTCATAATTTTCGTGTTTATAAAACAAGAGAATTGCCCCCACTTTTGCAGCAGGGCTCTTTAAAGAATAAGAGACGAAGTCAAGGCTTCAGCACAGTGTCTACCCACAGATGTTAAGGGACAGTTGCTGTCAAGATCACTGTGGGAAGGCTGTTTCTTGCTGTGAGATCTTAGGATCACCTGGAAAGAGGAGACAGGGCAGAAAGGTCAACCATGATAAACACCGGAAACTTGCACCATCCCTTACTAGCTGAGCCGTCGGGACACGTGGCCTCCCAAAGCTTGCCTTCTCCCGCTCCTTTCTCTTTCTCTTTTCTCCTGCAAAGTGTTCTAGATGGACTGGGCCAGGCTCCCTTGATCCCTAAGGAGATTACTAGACTGCCTTCTCCTCTGAACCTTTGCTGTGGTCAGCATCCTTGGGTCCCTTGGGTCATCGGTTGTAAATGCCTCCAGATGACTTGGCCTCTGCCGTTAGCATCAGTATTTCCTGGTTGGAAGAAAATTGCATGCAAATGTATGCCTGCTGGATTCCACTGGAGTTAAAAAATTCCTTTTGAGTTCAACAAAATCTAGAGGGGAGAAGATGATTCTTTTCAACTTGGAAAATATTAGGTCATGTCCCAAATGCCTATGCAAAGCAAAGAGGAAAGCTGATGCTGATCTGGGATGGTGGGCTCCAAGAAGAAGCAAAGCTGCCCCCAGCCTCTCTGGGGAGAGAGAGGGAGAGAGCGTCTTTCACCCGCTCAGCCCTTGCGGGTGAAAGCTTCATACTGAGACCTAGAGACAGGGAAGTGAGCAGTTAGTCACAAGCTGCCCTGACATCTCAGGAAGAACAGACGTGACTCATGGGAAGCGTGTAGTTTCAAGGGAGGATGTAAAACGGAGGGCTTAACTGGGCTGACCAGTGTAAGAATCTCTCAAGCTAAGACCGAGGAAGTGCATGCGCGGAGCCGGGGGAGGGAGGCTATGCCTGGCAGGGAGATGGAAGAAGATGTTGCCAGAAGCCTTGAGCAGGCACGGAGCATCCGAGGAAAGGAGAGGATTGTAGGTCATTCTGAGGGAGAACAGGGAGCTGAGGCCAAATCCCTCAACGCATTGAAAGCACGGGAGGGATTTGGGGTTTATCTGAAGGACTCTGGGAAGCCACTTCATGATTTTAAGACATGATCCATTTTGTGCTCTTAAAATGCTTCTTCAGCTGCCTGCTGGGAACTAGATTCAGGGCAGGGGCAGGAGAAATGGATGCTAAGGTCATAGAAATCAAAACGGTGTTGCTCAGGAAGGGTGGGGTCGGGGGTGGGAATTGACTAGAAAATGGCACAAGGAAATTTCTGGAGTAATAGAGGTGTTCTGCCTCTTAAGAGAGGTGTTGGTTACACCTGGGCATACTTTCCTCCAAACACACTGAACTATGCATTTAACAGGGACTTCCCTGGTGGTTCAATGGTAAACAATCCACCTGCGAATGCAGGAGATGTGGGTTCAATTCTTGGGTTGGGAAGAACCCTTAGAGATGGAAATGGTAACCGAATCCAGTATTCTTGCCTGGGAAATCCCATGGACAGAGGAGCCTGGCGGGCTACAGACCATGGGGTTGCAAAGAATCAGACACGACCTAGTGATTAAACAACAGTGCACTTAAGGTTTGGGCAAGTTACTATATGCAAATTCTTTCTTGATAAAAATTTAAACGTTTTATTTTCTGCTGGGCTATAGGCAATTAACAATACTGTGATAGTTGCAGGTGAACAGTGAAGGGACTTAGCCACACATATACATGTATCCATTCTCCCCCAAACTCCCCTCCCGTCCAGGCTGCCACATAACACTGAGCAGAGTTCCACGTGCTGTACAGTAGGTGCTCACTGTTTACCCATTTTAAATATAGCAGTGTGCACGTGTCCACCCCAAACTTCCTAACTATCTCTCCCCGCAGACACTTCCTCTCGGCAACCATAAGCTCATTCTCTAAGTCTGTGAGTCTCTTTCTGCTTTGTAAGTTCGTTTGTATGATTTCTTTTTAGATTCCACATATAAGGACTGCCATACGATATTTCTCAAAAGTCATATGCTTTTTAAGAAAGAGAAAAGATGTTTCAGGGTAAAGTCATCAAGACTTTGTGTTATAGCAAAGACAGGCAGAGAGGGAGGAAGTAGTCAAAGGTGACTTCTCGTGTCTGTCTTGGGCAGGCAGCAGCATGGCAGTGCTGGTTCTGAGAGCAGGTGGACGAGGAGCAGACATGCCAGGGATGAGGGCATGGCTGAGAGTGGACATGTCAGCAGGGCTGTTAACGTGGCTTCCAAGGGAGCTTGTTGAATTGAAACACTACCCATCAGGCAGCTCCAGGGCTGTGTCTACCTCAAAGCTTCCCGGACAGCACCACCAAGACCCTAACTGTACACAGGCCAGTGACTTTGAAACCACAACCCACACCAGAGAAGTAAATCACTCCTAAGATCCCTGCCCCCTCTCTAGTTTCCCCGGAAGCATCCTCGGGTTTCAGGTCCACTCTGCTATTAAAGTAGAACAGCCTGACCTTTTAAAGCTCGTCGTGGAATTGGAGTTACAAGCCAGGTAAGGCACCTGGCTTCCCATCAATTCTTAAATGGTGTTCCAGGCCTCCGAGAGCTCACTGTAAATCACCAATGAGCCAATATTCCAGCTACATGGGTGGGCGTGGAAACTTAGCAGAAGAATTATGCTTTTGTCTCCTTATGAAAATCTAACTTGGACCCCCTTTCGTACCTTCCTGCATCTCCATAAAAGTCCCCCCATGTCATTCTTTTATCCTCTCATTCAACGTATTTATATTAAGAAAATGCTTACAATGAGTTGGGCACTGCCTCAGGCTGGGGGTACAATGGAGAGCCGGAGACACGGATTCTGCCATCATGGAACTTACTTACAACCCTGGCTGGGCTTGGACAGCAAGTGAGCAGCTGAAAAGCTGGAGGAAGAGGTACAGAGTCAGCAGGAAGTATGGTGGGAGGTGGGAGTGGCCAAGAATCAATGTGGAGGAAGGACAATTGTTTTGTAAATAAAGTTTTGTTGGAACACAGCCAAGCACATTCATGTGTGCTTCATCAACGCCTGTTGCCTTCCCACAAAAGCAGAGCTGAGAGGTTCTGATAGAGACTGCATGGCTCTTTACAGGAAAAGTTTGCCAACCCCTGGGCTCAACTCCCAGAGTGGAGATGTCAAGGGAGGCTAGATAGAGGAGCCACTGAGAGAAAGAAACACACTGGGACTTTTGGGAGAATCTGCTAAGAGGATAGGAGATGTCACGAATGACGTTCACTTTTCTACCTAATGTAGTCCAGCCTCAGACCTCCTCGACATTGTGCAGAGCCCACAGAGAGAGAGGGGAGCTGACATTACATTACACTGGATGCCGGGCACTGTTCTAAACACACTATGATTAACCTACCTCTCTGGTATGAGAGCCCACACCAGACACTGTGACGGGTTCCTGGTACCCAGAGAAGGGTGACATGTGTCTTCTGTCCTCAGGGAGATTTGGGATGCCACCAACTTGCAAACAGTAGGATATGCTCAGAAGGGTTTGTGGACATGCTTGGACCTAGGGTGAAAGAGGAAGGGAAGGTTTCTAAGTAAAGGAAGGAAGAGTTCTGGTCAGTTCTTCTGGAGGATAGAGCCATTATTGCAGGAATTTTTCATTCTAACTCAGAACATCTGAGTTAGATGAGTTGCTTTTGATCATCTGAGTGATGGCTACTTCTAAAGTGGACCCAGAATTACACCAGGCTATCATTTTGTTGCCTCTAGAGCGTGTGACTGTAATCAGGTTTCTAGGCAGCGCCCATGCCCTCCCCTAGCCACACACGACAAGGCTGATGCACAAAGGAATCCAGGACTAACCTGTCAGAGCTCACACATTTGTTCCCTGCACGTTTACTTCATATCTATCTTCCTTGTTCAGGAGAGCAGTCAGGAAGTATGGTGGGAGGTGGGAGTGGCCAAGAATCAATGTGGAGGAAGGACAATTGTTTTGTAAATAAAGTTTTGTTGGAACACAGCCAAGCACATTCATGTGTGCTTCATCAACGCCTGTTGCCTTCCCACAAAAGCAGAGCTGAGAGGTTCTGATAGAGACTGCATGGCTCTTTACAGGAAAAGTTTGCCAACCCCTGGGCTCAACTCCCAGAGTGGAGATGTCAAGGGAGGCTAGATAGAGGAGCCACTGAGAGAAAGAAACACACTGGGACTTTTGGGAGAATCTGCTAAGAGGATAGGAGATGTCACGAATGACGTTCACTTTTCTACCTAATGTAGTCCAGCCTCAGACCTCCTCGACATTGTGCAGAGCCCACAGAGAGAGAGGGGAGCTGACATTACATTACACTGGATGCCGGGCACTGTTCTAAACACACTATGATTAACCTACCTCTCTGGTATGAGAGCCCACACCAGACACTGTGACGGGTTCCTGGTACCCAGAGAAGGGTGACATGTGTCTTCTGTCCTCAGGGAGATTTGGGATGCCACCAACTTGCAAACAGTAGGATATGCTCAGAAGGGTTTGTGGACATGCTTGGACCTAGGGTGAAAGAGGAAGGGAAGGTTTCTAAGTAAAGGAAGGAAGAGTTCTGGTCAGTTCTTCTGGAGGATAGAGCCATTATTGCAGGAATTTTTCATTCTAACTCAGAACATCTGAGTTAGATGAGTTGCTTTTGATCATCTGAGTGATGGCTACTTCTAAAGTGGACCCAGAATTACACCAGGCTATCATTTTGTTGCCTCCTGAGCGTGTGACTGTAATCAGGTTTCTAGGCAGCGCCCATGCCCTCCCCTAGCCACACACGACAAGGCTGATGCACAAAGGAATCCAGGACTAACCTGTCAGAGCTCACACATTTGTTCCCTGCACGTTTACTTCATATCTATCTTCCT
Organism: Cephalophus harveyi; assembly: GCA_006410635.1. Lineage (NCBI taxonomy): Eukaryota > Metazoa > Chordata > Mammalia > Artiodactyla > Bovidae > Cephalophus > Cephalophus harveyi. The sequence continues at coordinate 382,767 of SJYT01004301.1, read as the reverse complement.
TGTTCAGGAGAGCAGGCAGTTTTAAAGAGCTGCTACGTATTCACACCCTTCTGATAAACTGGAGGAGAAAGCTGAGATTTCTCTTTGCCCTCACGGATCTTTTCCTAAAAGTAGCGCTTTGCCACAATTGCCTTACATTTTTAGTGTAATTTGGTGGTAGAGTGTATTCTCAAAAGAAATTTTTTTTCTCCATATTAAAGACTATGAAACATTTTCATGGTCATTTGTAATAACACTAAAGGTATATTTAGAGAAAGCTAGGTGACTATAGCTTAGTTTTTGTAAGTTGGAAGCTTACCTGGGTGAGAGGGCCCAGCGCCTACCCCTGATGGGGTTCTACTGTGTTTACCACTCTTGCTTCCTCTGAGGCTCCCAGGAGACCCTGAGCATCCTCCTTCCACTTCCAGACTTGTCCTCAGCTGAACCACCCAGGAGGGTGAGCTCTGCATCCTGGAAGATTTTTTTTAATTAAAGTGCTTGCATCTGACTTGAGCTTTAGCACTTCCTTTTGGTAAAGTTCCTTTTGATACTTGTTCACCATGAGTGAATTATTTCTGGGTTTAAGAGTCTTTCAATTACACAATATAAATATGGGCTTCCCTGGTTCTCAGGTGGTAAAGAATCTGTCTGCATTGAGGGAGACCTGGGTTTGATCCCTGAGTTGGGAAGATCGCCTGGAGAAGGGAATGGCAACCCATGCCAGTATTCTTGCCTAGAAAATCCCATGGACAGAGGAGCCTGGCAGGCTACAATCCATGGGGTTGTAGTTGAGTCAGACATAACTGAGGGACTAACACTTTATATTTTTAAATTATGTTATGAAACACATCATATGCAAAAGAGTATGAGATACATCGTATACATGTCAACTGAAAAAGATTGTACAACCCAAAAGATGAGAGCTATGTTTTATTTGGTGGGCAAAACTGAGGACTTCAAAGAGGCAGCAGGGGGAACTAGGATATATAGGAGTTTTTGCAAAAAAGACCAGTAGTCAGAACACCCAACGATTGCTATGAATTAAAGAAAACCAGGTATCTCAAGGAATTTAGTTCTCTTCTATGTATGGGAAGATGCAAGAATCTGGGCTCACTGAAATCAGTCCTTTGATGTGCACTTTATCTCTCTGGGGCCAATACCCTGCGTTTTCTCATCCTGAGTTTCCTCAGGGTTTACCACTGGGGGGTGACTACAGTGTCTGATGATTGGATGGCAGGAGGCATTGTGTTTATATCCAGAGTTCCCTCTGGGCTCACCATCAGAGCAGCTTTCACGTGATGACTTGATCGCTGCAAGTCCTTTGTTTACTGATATGGCAGGCAATATTTTTCATTCACATACACGAAGAGAAAAGTGTATTATTATAATTACCGGGTGCATTATATATGAAAGTATTAGGGAAAAATCAGCGTACTTAGCCAACGTAAGCCATTTCAATCCCCTGAGTTGTCATTGTTGTTCAGTCGCTAAGTTGTGTCTGACTCTTTGCAGCCCCATGGACTGTAGCATGCCAGGCTCCTCTGTCCATGGGGTTCTCCCAGCAAGAACATAAGAGTGGGTTGTCATTTCCTTCTTCAGGGGATCTTCCTGCATCAGGGATCGAACCTGTGTTTCTGGCATTGGGAGGTGGTTTCTTTACTGCTGAGCCGCCAGGGAAGCCTAATCCCCTGGGTGCCTCTCTCTAATCGCTAGCAGGGATGTTGTGCTAATTATTCTCTAGGTTTTCTTCAGGGTTTGATCTCTTTATGATTGTGTCCCTAACAAACTAGTGTTTTGCTCTTCCTGGTTTTAAAGTTATACAAAGAGAATCATCCTGAAGGTATTTTCTGTGCCATATATACTGTTGAGTGTCATCTGTCTACAGGTCATTGCTTTTTACTGCTCTAAGAATCCTTTGTATGATGTATCCCAATATATTTATCCCTTCCCCTTCCCGTGAGCACTGGCATTGTTCCCATTTCCTTGCTCTAGAAATAGTGCTATCATGAACATCCTGGAACAACGCACAAGAGTTTCATGCCGACGGGAATGTTGACATCCGCTATGCAATGCAGGAGACACCAGCCATGTGACTCCTGCGGACCTGCACGTGGCTAGTGGAACAGAAGAACTGAACTTTTAGTTAATAGAAAGTCAGAGAGGGCACCTCTAGTGTTACCCAAAGGGCGGGGCGTGGAGGGGGGGGCGGTCGGTCTGCTCACTGCTCAAAAGCCAATGAACAGGCTAGGTTGGTAGAAAAGAAAGTTTGCTGAATAGTAGATGCCAGCCACTTGAGGGGAAGGGCAGCCATCTTTCCAAAGACCAACTCCCCCCATGACAAGTAGGGGAATAAGAACCTTCTCCACTACATGAAGAAACAGTACAGTCAGCTCTGACAGTCATCTTGATTGTTGTAGGCAGAGTTAATGTTCAGTTCCAGGGTCAGTTGGTTTCCATTTCCTTAAGGCCAATTCTCGGAATAGTTGCAGCTTATGTCACAGTTATAGTCTGGTCATCATGTAGTTAATTTCTCCCCCTTGTGAGGGTTTCAGTATCTATAAGACAGCCCACAAGATATGGCTTAGAATGTTGTCTATAGCCCTGGAGGATCTAAAGGCCCTTGACTATGCTTAATAAGTAAATTATTATTTGGTCTCCTTGGACCATTTTCCTTTGTTTCTGCATGTTTTCATTTCTCTGATTAAACTTATTCTTTGACTAACGTTTTCCACAGATAAAAGGCCAGCAGAGGACATGGGGGGGAAGGACCACAAGGTCTTGCCCTGTTTCACTAGGACAGATCCACTCTGAGTGTCGTTGCTGGGTCGTAGGATGCACACAACTCACCTTGACTTGGTCATGCCCAGCAGTGCTCCAAAGAAGCTGTGGCTATTCACAGTCTCAACTGTGTTTGCATGGGTATGAAAATTCATGTTGCTCATCAACACTTGGTAGTGTCCTTGTCAGACTTCATGTTCTTGCCAGTCTGATAGTGCGAAATGGTATAAAATTCTGATTTTAACTCATATTATTCTGAATTGCTAAGAACAATGAACACCTTTTCACAAGTGATTTTCCATTTGTATTTCCTCTCCTGTGAAAAGCTCGTCCAGAAATTCTGCCCTTTTTTCTATTAAGGTCATCATTTTCTTATTGACTCAAAAAGCTCTTTTTTTTAATTCATGGTATAAATTCTTTGTTCATTATGTATCACAATACTTCCCCATTTGTGGCTCTTGTACTCTTTGTATGGTACCTTTTGTTTGCTTGTTTTCTTGGGTCAAGAAATAGTGACTTTATATGGGAAGCCAGCAGACCAAGAAGGTGGACTAATGTCCCAAAGAAACATCTCTATTTGGTAGCTTTTTATGAACAAATGTCCTTGATTTTAGAGTAGTCAGATTTTTTTTCATTTATGAACCAAGGTTTGTGAATGTGAAAGGGTTTCACAGAAAACCTCCAATATGATTATGTCCATTTTACTGATGGGGAAATAAAGCCCAGATGGATTGCAGCACTCCCCAGCATCAATGATGAGCTGCATATTTGCTGGAGTCTGATCTAGAATTGAGCGAGGTCTGTGGCTTCTTAGGCAGGGTCCTTCTCACCACAGATGTGCTGCCTAAAATCTCCGAGTTCAGAGGACACTGGACAGACCCTCCTGCACCATCCATACTTAGCAGGGGTTGAGTAACTTCTCAGGAGCAGCTGGGCAGGTGAATTTCTGAGTTGTTGTAAAGTAAGAGGAGACGGGGAAAGTGACACATACATTTTCCGACCGTACTTTGCCAGACCTGCTGCACTGAATCAATTTGCCCAAGGGAGCCAGGAATGGAAGCGAGACAATGGCCTCCAGATCAAGTCAAAGGGAAAAATGTCAGTCACTCAGTCGTGTCCGCCTTTTTGTAGCCTGCCAGGCTCCTCTGTCCATGGAGCTTTCCAGGCAAGAATACTGCAGTGGGTTGCCATTTCCTTCTCCAGAGGATCTTCCCAACTTAGTGATCCAACCTGCATCTCCTGCATTGGCAGGTGGATTCTTTACCATCTGAGCCACCTGGGAAGTGCCAGATCAGGTTAAACCGGAATCACATCCAGACACCAGCTGGGGAACTGCAGGCAAATCACTTGCCCTTTCTGATCCTCAGTTTCTCACCTGTGAGAGGTTAGGAAGATCGGTTTCACAACTGCTGTTCGTAAACACCAAAGGATCCCAGTAACATATTATCCACTCCCCTCCTCCAAACACACACACACACACCAGCAAGGGAGTCCTCAGAGGTAATGGAGAGAGTGTGTGAGCTCCGAAGTGGGCCCACTTCAGTGTGAGTCCTGACTCTCATGGATCCCCACGAGGCCTTGGACGTGTTTCAGAAGCTCTCTAATCCTCAGTTTCATCTTTTGTGAAAAAAAAAAAGAAGAAGAAGAAGAAGGAAAGATAAACGACTCTATCACAGTGTGAGCTACAGGGATCAGATGAGATAATGTCTGTAGTATTGCTGACACCCAGGAGGTGCTTAATAAGTGCATTTCTCTTCCCAGATTAAATGCAGTCGCAGCTTGCAATAATGCCAGGTCGCCACATGACTGCTGGCAGGAAATTATTTAGGGCAGATGCCAACGAAGGTCCTTCAGCTGCCAGGACCAGGGTGAACTTCCAGCTCCCAGGCATTCTGCTCCCCATCCATCTGGGTCTCCTCCCGCCCTCTCCAGTACTGGCCCTGACTTCCTGAAGGAAACTCTGGGCTTCACGTGGCCCAAGGCTTCTTTTTCTCATCGACTTTCTCACGCTTATTTTTTTGTTTGTTTTTGAGGACTGCTTCCTTTTCTTTATTTAATTAATTTTTATTGAAGTAGAGTTGCATTACAACATTGTGTTAGCTTCTGCTGTACGGCAGAGTGAATCAGCTGTACACGTACGTATATTCCCTCTTTTCCAGATTCCCTTCCCGTTTAGGTCAGCACAGAGCATTGAGGAGAGTTCCCTGTGCTGCACAGTCGGGGCTTTTCTCATTGACTCATTAGCCAGGTCTCTCCTCGTCTTCTACCCCATCCCTACTTTCTAGACTGTGAGCACAGGGTGAAGAACACTGGCTGGGGGGACAGATGGGCAGGTTTGAATCGGCTTTGTCTCTTGGGTCCAGAACACTGCGCCCATGACTGCATCCCTCTCAGTTTTCTTATGGGAAAAACAACACACATGCCATAGGGTGGGTGGGAACATTAGATCAGTGTTAAATCAACAATCCTGCTGTTAGATCAGGCTTCCCAGCGTAGCTCAGCAGTCAAGAATTTGCCTGCCAATGCAGGAGAAATGCAGGAGAGGCAGGTTCTATCTGTGGGTCCGGAAGATACCCTGAAGAAGGAAATGGCAACCCACTCCAATATTCTAGCCTGGAAAATACCATGGACAGAGGAGCCTGGCTGGCTTCACTCCATAGCGTCACAGAGAACCAGACATGACTGAGCTTGTGTGTGTGTGTGTGTGTGTGTGCATGCACACACACACACACACACACACTCAGATCGGGCTGGCCTCTTCCGCCTCTCCAGCCCCATTCTCACCTCGCCACCTGCAGAGCTGTGCTGTCCACGTCACCCTGGACAGGCAAGATGACCTCCCTCTGCCTTGATTTCCCCATCTGTAAAGAGGGACCCATCTGTTTTCCCGAGGCAGGAAGTGCACATCCGTGTAAAAGCTCCAGCTCCACCAACCCGGCAGAGGAGATGCCTATCTGTCCCATTCTCTTCTCTCCTCTCTGGTCTCCAGCCACCTCCCAACACCCTCCTAAAGATGCTTCTCATTCAGAGCCAGCTCTAGGATCGGGGGATTCTGTGGCGCACGCGTGTCTGCCGCAAGTTCCGCCCCCCATAAGGCTGACCCGGCCAGACTTTTCCTCTGAGGGTCAGTGGGGCAGAGCCTGTGCCCAGCGGGCCCGCTCACCTGGCCTTCCCGTCAGCTTGGCTTCCGAGAGTCACAAGGCGGGCAGTGTTCCTTCCCAAGGTGCCCACAGTGCCACAAGGTTCTTGGCTCAGTTCTGTGACGTGGTGAGGAAATTCCTGGCTCCACCCTTTGGGTCTTGTGAGAAAGGACGCCAAGCCGGTGGCAGCCCTGCGGGTGGCAGCTCTGAGGGGCCCCAGGCGTCTCCCCATGTGGCCGGGGGAGGCAGGGAGCCGCTCCGAGCCTCAGTGCCTCTATACACCCAGTGAACACTTCTGGAGCACCTACTATGTGTCAAGTAGTCTCCCAGGTTCTGAAAACACAAGAAAAATAGCAAGGCCTGTCCTCCAGCAGTTCACCTCCTGGTGGGGGAGAGGGTTCGTGAAGGATCCTGCTGAGGAGTGGAGAGTGATTTGGTAAGCAGTGAAGAAGGGTAAGTGGAGAGCTGGGAAGCCCTTTAGAAGCAGAAGCTGGAAGAACTTTTCTGAGAAAGAAAGCTGAGATGAAGAGAAGTGAGATGTGCAGACATGTGAGATTATTCCAGGGAAAGGGAAGAGCAGGTGCAAAGGTCCTGAGGCAGGATACTGGAGGAGTGTCAGGAAGGCAGTGTAGCGGGAGCAGAGAAACGGCGTGGGAGAGGGAGGTCAGAGAAGTCAGGGCGCTGAGTGGTGGCTGGGCTTAGAGGCCATGCTAAGGACCTGGGCTTTGCTCACATGACTTGGGATGTCAGGATGTGTCTGGAGCAGAGGAGTGGCATGCTCTGTCTTTTTTTTTTTTTTTTTAATATTTCTTTCTTGCTTGCTTGCTTTGGCCGCATCGGGTCCTTAGCTGCAGCACGTGGGCTCTCTCTCTCGTGGTGCACAGACTTTCTAGTTGTTGTTATGGGTTGCCGTGCATGGGTTGCCGTGCATGGGTTTAGTTGCTCTGCAGCATGTGGGATTCCCCTCCAGGGCTGGAAACCACATCCTCTGCATTGCGAGGCAGATTCCTAACCACTGGACCACCAGGGAGGTCCCCAGGCTCTGTCTTTTGCTTCACAGAATCACTGTGGCTTCTCTCTTGGGGATAATATTAAGTGGGGACACCAGAGAAATCCATTGAGAAGTTATACTGACAATCCGACCCAGGGACGATGATGTGTGTGGCACGCTCAGTCACTTCAATCGTGTCTGACTCTTTGTGAATCCATGGACCATAGCCCGCCAGGGTCCTCTGTCCACGGGATTTTCCAGGCAAGAATACTAGAGTCGGTTGCCATGCCCTCCTCCAGGGCATCTTCCAGACCTAGGGATCAAACCTGCATCTCCTGCATTGCAGACAGATTCTTTACCACTGAGCCACCAGGGAAGCCCAGAGATGATGATAACCTGAACCAAAATGGTAGCAGCCTAAGTGGTAACAAGTGCTCATATTCAGAATATACATCAGGGTAGAGCTGACATGATTTCCTGATGCATCAGATGTAGGTGTGAGAGAGAAAAAGTGTTTAGTTGGTCTAAGCAAATGGAAGGATGGAGGTGCCATCAACTGAGATGAGGAAGACCAGAACAGGAACAGGTTTAGGGGCTCTACTGAGACCCAGTTAGTCAAGATGGCCATTCAGCATACAAGTGGAGATGTTGAAAGTCAAAGTGGATATATCTCATTTCATCTTCAAAGCAACATGTGGTATAGACTGTGCTATAAATGAGAAAACTTCAATCAGTGCTTTGAAGTTGTACCTTAAACGGCACATCTTCAATGTTGGCATCTTGTGTAAATGATGGAGTCAGGATTTGAATCCCACCCAACCGACTGCAGAGCCCGTGCTTTCTCTTCTCTATTCTGCTCCCGGAATCTCTGTGGACAAGTGGAAGGCACACGCCCTTCTAGACAAGCCCTCCGAGGTGCGGAATGTTTATTCTATCCAGAACTGCTCCATGACTTCTACAGAGAAGGTCTCATTTAATCCTTACAACAGCCTTCAACTCCCATTATTATCCTCATTTTACAGCAGTGGAAACTGAGGCACCAAGAGCCACAGAGTCAGTAAATGGTGGATCTAGGAGGTGATCCAGAGATCAAGCCCTTCAACACTATGTCATGTGTCAAAATCAAGTGTTTCTCGAATCAAAGAGTAGCGTGTAATTGACTAAAATCATGATATTGCTGACTGTGAAGCATCAAAGACACTGTTATCTTTGAATCAACAGACATTTGTAGAATGAAAAGGCCTTTGCCCTGATAACTGGAACCTATGAAGTCTTTTAGTTAACAAACATTTATTGATCAACTACTACGAGCCAGGCACTGGATAGACCCAGAAGCCCTGGAGGTGACCAAGTCATGAAGCTCAAGGTCTAGGGCAGCAGCCAGGGTCACTCCAGTCCAAGCATTAAGCGCTATAATCAGGATATATAAAGTACTGTTGGGTGATTACATTCAACATTTCTCTTTTTTCTAGTCTCTCTTATTTGTGTGAAACTGTATCAGGATAGCAATCAGAGAATTACATCCTTTGCATATTAGAAAAAAAATGGTGTTATCTTGACCTAGCCTGTGTTCTGTAATTTTCTTATCAACTGGGGAATTTCACTTCCCTTTTGACATCACACTTTTCTCCTGTGTATAGTAGCATGGGGGTTTGGAGGGCAGAATGTGGCTGGTGGTAAATATGAACGTAGGATAACATTCAGCAAGCATCACATTTTGCTTTCGTGATGATTAATTTTTTTAATATTTATTTATTTGGCTGAGCGCCAAAGAATTGATGCTTTTGAACTGTGGTGTTGGAGAAGACTCGAGAGTCCCTTGGACTGCAAGGAGATCCAACCAGTCCATTCTGAAGGAGATCAACCCCGGGATTTCTTTGGAAGGAATGATGCTAAAGCTGAAACTCCAGTACTTTGGCCACCTCATGCGAAGAGTTGACTCATTGGAAAAGACTCTGATGCTGGGAGGGATTGGGGGCAGGAGAAGAAGGGGGCGACCGAGGATGAGATGGCTGGATGGCATCACTGACTCGATGGATGTGAGTCTGAGTGAACTCCGAGAGATGGTAATGAACAGGGAGGCCTGGCGTGCTGCGATTCATGGGGTCGCAAAGAGTCGGACACGACTGAGCGACTGAATTGAATTGAATTGATGCCAGGTCTTAGTTGCAGCATGCAGGATCTTTGATCTTTGTTGGCAGATGTGGAATCCTTAGTTGCAGCAGCTGATATCTAGTTCCCTGACCGGGGATGGAACCTGCATTGGGAGCTCAGAGTCTTAGCCACTGGACTTACCCAGGGAAGTCCCCATTTTGATTCATTTTTATATGCCTTGTTTTCAAAATAAATAAAAACTGCCACTTCCTCATCTTTGCCAGGGTTTGAAGCTGATTCATGTGTGCCTCATGTGAGAACGTCTCAGGTAGACATTTGTAAGGCACCTTGGCCTGTAGAGACACCCTCACACATGCTGTGTTTAATCCAGAAATGTTGATCCAAGGATGGGAAACTATTTTTTTTTTTAAATCAGCCTAGAGGTGGTTTTGCAGCCAGTCTAGCGATTGTCTTTCTGATGCCTTTTTGTCTCTGCCTTTCCACAGCAAAGTCTGGACACCTACTGTTTCCTGGTTTTTGCTGCAATCTGCTTCACAGGTGCTCTCTATTTGTATTTTGTCCTACCTGAGACCAAAAACAGAACACATGCAGAAATCAGCCAGGCATTCGCCAAAAGAAACAAGGCATACCCACCAGAGGGGAAAACTGACTCAGCAGTAACTGATGATAAGATGAACATGCGGCCTATACCAGACTCCTCTTCTGCCCTGGAGAACTGAGTCAAAAACAGCATTGTCTGAATGGACAGGCTCACCATTTTAAAGCCAGAGTCCCCTGCTTGATGAAATATTTAAAAATAAGCCTTTGCTAATCTAACATTGCAACCCATTTGGGATTTCTTCACAGCTGAATCCCCCAAAGTCTTCTGACAGTTGGAATCGCCCTTTCAGTGGACCCAGTATGCTTCTATAGAGATCCATGCCCTGCCTTCTTCACAACTTAGCCCATGGTTTTGAAATGAAATTGGGGACACAGCATTTGAATGCTTTCTCAAAGGTCAGCGATCTGGTCTGACAGAGGACTCAAAGGGCTTCCAGTCCCAGCTCTAACAGTAGTAGCCTTGAGCTGCCCTCAGCCTAGATCCTGAAGCTTTCAGGAACCCTTGGCTCTGATTGCTGAAGCTGAAACTCCAATACTTTGGCCACCTCATGTGAAGAGTTGACTCATTGGAAAAGACTCTAATGCTGGGAGGGATTGGGGGCAGGAGAAGAAGGGGACGACAGAGAATGAGATGGCTGGATGGCATCACCGACTCGATGGACATGAGTTTGACTGAACTCTGGGAGTTGGTGATGGACAGGAAGGCCTGGCATGCTGTGATTCATGGGACTGCCAAGAGTTGGACACGACTGAGCGACTGAACTGAACTGAACTGAATCAATGCCTTTTCCAATCTTTGACTCTGCTTTGTGGATCTCAGACTCAGGAGAGGCTGCTCCCAACCCACCACCCTCCAGGTTTTATCTCTCCCAGGCCATCCCGGGGGGGCAGGGCTCCCAAAACATCTTTTCTGAGTATCAGATGTGCTCACAGCAGGCAAAAGAGGGATCAATATAGAAGACCTAGAGAGGCAGATGTGTTAAGCAACTTCCAGAAGCTGAGAGAAGCAGGACCACAAATGGACCTCCATTCAATTGAAAAGGACAATGTTAAGAATGATTCTCATCTCAGGATTTCAAGATTGCTGACTTTTACTTTCACACATGTAACACCCTTTAGTCTATTTCTGGTCCATAGTGCGCACCAGAAGAATTGCTTTTATTGGAAGAAGGAGCAAATGAAACAGTGTAGATGTAGTTGCAGGAGCACTAGCCACCCACCTAGATCATGATGTTGAAGGTCACACCCTAAGGATACACAGCAGTGAACAGAAAGAGTCCCGAGTCTAGACTTCATGGAACAGAGTTGCTGTAACAGCCCTGAACTGTCTAGCAATAACCTTTGCATGTGAGAGTCAAAATTTCTCTCTTGCTTAAGCTTACTCTTATTTGGGGTTTCTCTTCCTCATGTCTAAACCCAAATTCAATTCATCCGGGTTAAGACAGGAAAGAGCCCAAGGCAAGTGAGAATATATGAAGCAAGCTCAATAATTTAGACAGTCAGCAATCTGTTTCTCCAGGGCACAGGTGCCTCCCTGTTAAGGGAGCATGGATTCATATTCATGTTGTGTAGTTACCAAAGCTTTGAGGTAGTCTGGGAGCTGTCTATGGTGCTGATCTGGGATTTCTGCCTAACGATCTAATTTTTCTTCTTTATAAGCTTGCAAAATACTTTCACGTTGTTGCTTATGATGCTGGAGATAACCTATGAAGTATATATTATTTGATTCATTTAATTTGATCCAAACCCTTGGAGTTCTTCCAGCTCCAAACCCAGCCAAGTTGAGTGCCCCATCACTGTCCTAGGGACCTCAGGAATTTGGCCCCAGCCCCTTGTCTCCAGAACAATGACTTTAATATGTATCCCTCATCCCTTCCACTGTAACCACCTGACATCTACTTGTCTGTGGTGGGTTGTGGAATTATCAACCCAGTGAATCAGGCCTCCCAGTATGCATGCTCTTGTATAATTCCCTACTGTACTGAGTCTGGATTTGGCCATGCACTGAGATATCAGAAAATGTGACACAAGCAGAAGCTTAATAAGCACCTGCACTCCAGGGCTTTCCCTTATAATGTGCTAATATCATCATTTGTGGAAGCCCAATCTAGCCTCCTTGAGGATTCAGTTCAGTACAGTCATTCAGTCGTGTCCAACTCTTTGTGACCCCATGAACTGCAGCACACCAGGCCTCCCTGTCCATCACCAACTCCCAGAGTTTACTCAAACTCATGTCCACTGAGTTGCTGATGCCATCCAACCATCTCATCCTCTGTTGTCCCCTTCTCCTCCCACCTTCAATGTTTCCCAGCATCATGGTCTTTTCACATGAGTCAGTTCTTCACATCAGGTGGCCAAAGTATTGGAGTTTCAGCTTCAACATCAGTCCTTCCAATGAACACTCAGGACTGATCTCTTTTAGGATGGACTGATTGAATCTCCTTGCAGTCCAGGGGAATTCTCAAGAGTCTTCTCCAACACCAAAGTTCAAAAGCATCAATTCTTTGGCGCTCAGCTTTCTTTATAGTCCAACTCTCACATCCATGCATGACCACTGGAAAAACCATAGCCTTGACTAGATGGACCTTTGTTGGCAAAGTAATGTCTCTGCTTTTTAATATGCTGTCTTGGTTGGTAATAACTTTCCTTCCAAGGAGTAATCTCCTTTTAATTTCATGGCTGCAGTCACCATCTGCAGTAATTTTGGGGCCCCCCAAAAAAATAAAGTCTGACACTGTTTCCACTGTTTCCCCATCTATTTGCCATGAAGTGATAAGACCGAATACCATGATCTTAGGTTTCTGAATGTTGAGCTTTAAGCCAGCTTTTTCACTCTCCTCTTTCACTTTCCTCAAGAGGCACTTTAGTTCTTCACTGTCTGCCATAAGGGTGGTGTCATCTGCATATCTGAGGTTATTGATATTTCTCCCGGCAATCTCAATTCCAGCTTGCGATTCATCCAGCCCAGTGTTTCTCATGATGAATCACTGCATTAGAATTGTGGTGGTCTTTTTTGTAACCTGAGTGTCTCCCCTATTAGACTCTGGAAGCCTACAAGAAAATAACTGATTGACCTCAGGATCCCGTCTTCTTGGTAACTGCTCATTGCATATTGACTGAATGAATAAATGCCGTGACATAGTTGTGAAGATGTGGTGGGAGCCCTGAGGACAGAATGACTGTAGCTTGGGGTGATTAGGACAGATTCTTTTGAATGAAAGCATATGAGCTGCATGTCAGATGAAGATTAGGCTTTCATCAGACTGAGAAGACGGGAAGAAGGTGCTTGAAACAAAAGGCCCAATGGCACAGGAGTAAACTAGTAAGTGGCATATTCAGAGAATGGCAAACTATTGGTGTGACCAAACAAGGGGCATGTGAGGATAAGAGCAGGAGACGAGGCTGGTCACTAGTTTTGGTCTAGACTGAAAAATCATGACTGTGGCACCAGCCTCACCTCCTAAATATGCCTGGGACCAAGCCCTCCCCAGCAGCTTCCCTCTGTGACTGTTAGACTTCGGTCTATGCTGGAAACACTCTATTCTGATACTACCTCTCAATTGAATAAATGATGGAACGTGGGTCAGTCAGATGGTTATTATCAGACTTCTCGTTTTTCTTCCACTGGACTTTCATTAGCTGGTTGTGCACCCCAAAGAGGGGAGGTCATGTTGAGTGACAGGACTCAGCAGCTGCTCACAGCTGCTTCAAACATTTGCTGTAATTTACACTAAGATGTGGATGTAATTATCTTTATCAGAATGACTTCCCCTGGCAAATTTGTACAGTAAGTCAAGTAAATTTCCTCTCATTAAATCACAGCATTTGGGGACTGCAGTTTGTCTCAGCCAAGAACTAGAGCTTGGAAGTAATAAAGGCAAAGGAAAGAAAAGAAACTTGGGTTCTCAGCAGGAAGTGTGGGTGGTGAAAAGATGGAGGCCGTATTTCAGAAGTGTGTTGGAAGCCCAGACCTGCAGGAATTCCAGGACTGTATGCCTCGTGAATTTAGAGCAGACACATCTCCGCTATTCACTACCCTACTGTTTGCCAAACTGAGAATGCTGCATTCCGAGTAAGATTTAGAAGCAAAAAAGAACAGCTACATGGAACTATTTTCAGTGATGGGAACAGATCCTTCAGAAATGGGCTTGTGGTTTCATCCCATGAGCGAAAATAAAAATAAATGTTTTTATGCTGGAACGATGGTAGATGTTTTCACACACATTATCCCCTTTGGTTCTCACAACAAAACTGTGGGGTAGGTTGTGCATGTGCTTATAGTGCCCATTTCTTTACCTTCTTGTAATTTAACCCAGTTCTAACTAAATAGCCTGAAGTGGACACTGAGGACACCCAGTGTGTCTTGAAGAAGAAGAATGCTTCACTTCAGTTGTGTCCAACTCTTTGCGATCCTGTGGACTGCAGCCCGCCAGGCTCCTCTGTCCATGGGATTCTCCAGGCAAGAATACTGGAGTGGGTTGCCATGCCCTCCTCCAGAGGGTCTTCGTGACCCAGGGATTGAACCCAGGTCACTCGCATCTCCTGCAGGCGGGCAGGTTCTTTACCACTAGCACCACCTGCTAAATCCCTGGCAGTAACCACGGTCCCTTGTGCCATAATGAGCAATAAACAGAGAGCTGGTGAATGAGCAGATTGTGAATGAGGTTTATTTAATCTAGGAACTTTGACTGACATACTTAAAAGCTACCAGAAGTCACTAGGACAGTAAAATTTGGCTGGAACCTGGAAGCCCCGGTGGCTCAGAGGTAAAAAAATCCACCTGCCAATGCAGGCGGATGCAGTTCAATCCCTGGGTCGTAAAGATCCCCTGAAGGAGGAAATGGCAACCCACTCCAGTATTCTTGCCTGGACAATCCCATGGACAGAGGAGCCTGGCAAGCTACAGTCCATGGGGTCACAAAGACTCGGACATGACTTAGTGACTAAAACAACAACAGCAAGCAAACCACACACCCAGCCAATGAATGTGTATCAATTAGGACTCCTTAATTTGCAGGTGACAGAATCCTAGCTCACACTAACTTAAAAACTAAAGTGCAAAGTTTTTCTTTTGCTCAACAGGGAAGCTAGTAAGGCAGCCAACTTAAGTCTTGCCTGGATTCGGGGACTCAAATAATACCATTCATGGTCCCAACCCTGTCATCTCTCCACTCTGCTGGTCTCTGCTTCTGAGTTTCTCAGTACAGCAGCCTCTTGTACCCCACCCAGCCTTGCACTTTCTCAGCTTGGTCGCCAATGGGAGGAAAAAAATCATATTTCTAGTGCTATGGAACAAAACACCACGAAAATTGGTGACCTAAAGCAACAGCCATTTTTCTGCTCACAGCTGTGTGGGTCAGCAGGTCGGGTAAGGATCAGCTGAGTAGTTCTTTGAGTCCGTGTGGCATGTTTTGGAGCTGACCAGGCATTTGTAGTTAGAGGGTGTCAGCAGGAGGCTGGTTGGTCCCAGATGGCCTGATTCATGTGTCAGGGGCCTCAGATGAGATAGCTGGAATAACTGGGATGTCTGGGCTTCTCTCTCCATCATCTCTGTCTTCATCAAGTGTTTTCGCAGCCTGGCTTGTTCACAAGGCAACAGGATTCCAAGAGTGAGAACAGAATCTGCAAAGCCTCTAGAGGCTGAGGTTCAGAACTCAAAAAGCATCTCTTTGACTGATCAAAGCAACTCCTGGGACCAGCCCAAATTCAAGAGGAGGGGAACTAGACTCCACCTCTTCATGGGAGGTGGCTGAAGGGGATGGGAGGCCACAATAGTGGCCAGCTTTGCAAATAGTCTACCGTTCCCCAGTGTCCAGATAGCAAACAAAAAGATTTTGATTGCACTACTCAGCTATTCAGCTCACTTTCATGTCCCCAGTCAATCACTGTGGCCACGGATGATGAGTCGCTCAGTGCTCAACTCAGAAGTAGCAGGCAGGGGGTAGTGCAATCTAATTGACAACTTTCTCAGAGCCGCCTAGAATCGAGGAGGGAGACACCAGCAAACCAGAAGATGGAAAAGTTTAAAAGATAAAACTAAAACTCGGAGAGTCCAAGGCAAGCTCCGTCGCTTATAAGGTGATGATGATCAGCTGTGAAAGCCTGAAAATGAAACTTGAATCATCACAGGGCAGAGACCATCAGTCTCCTCAAAGATAAGAATGCCCTGACTTATAGACCCAGCCTGTCCAGTCCTCCTGATTTTGGAAATGAATGCATAATTCTCAAAGCCAGATGCCAGAAATAACAAATATTTAGACCAATTGACTCGCGCCCCCTTTTCTCATTCCACAATGCCCTGACAGGCTTCACGTTATAATTTGGCTTCCAGCAAAATGCTGAAACCAATTTGAACTCTGATTTTTCTCAGTAATTCTGTTTTCCATAGCACAAATTAGTAAATCACCATTCCTGGCTTATGTATCAGTCTCTTGTAAGAACAGTAGGAATGAGTCATTCCTGGTCCAACTAAATCTCAGGTATAAGAAGATTTCATCTTTAAGGCTGAAAGTCGGACCATGGTGAGGGTAAGGTTCAAAAACCTTACCTTCGAGGCATCTCCTTGAGACCTCCTTGGAGAAGCCTGAAATCAAGCTGGATCTCCAGGTATTATTGTCCTGACCTTAGCCCAGAAGAAGCTAAGTCTTAGAAAAGCAAATTGCCCAAGGTCACAAAACTGGCCACCATTACCTCTAAGATAGTGCCTCACCACTTTTAATACACAGGGCACTTACTCTGTCCCACAGTGTCCCAGGTGCTGGGGATAATGAGGATACAGAAAACAATTTCCAACTATAATGAAACTGACATTCAAGTGGAAGGAGATATATGCCACTAAAACAAATCCAGTGGTGACGAGTGTAGTGTAACTCTTGGAGCGTGGAGCCCTGCCGGGAAGTGTTTGGGATGTGACTTTCAATCAGTGGCCAGAGAATAACATAAGAATAGCATCAGTATACTAACGCAGATATATGGAATTTAGAAAAGTGGTAACGATAACCTTACATGCAAGACAGCAAAAGAGACACAGATGTATAGAACAGTCTTTTGGACTCTGTGGGAGAAGGCAAGGGTGGGATGATTTGAGAGACTAGCATTGAAATATGTATATTACCATATGTGAAACAGATCGCCAGTCCAGGTTCGATGCATGAGGCAGGGTGCTCAGGGCTGGTGCACTGGGATAACCCAGAGGGATGGGATGGGGAGGGAGGTGGGAGGGGGTTCAGGACGGGGAACACATGTACACCCATGGCGGATTCATGTCAATGTATGACAAAACCACTATAATACTGTAAAGTAATTAGCCTCCAATTAAATTTTAAAAAATAAATTTTAAAAATAACATCAAACTGTTACTCATGGATCTGAAATGCCCACTGGTAGAATAGGCCAACTGGACCCAGTTCCCTCTAGAGTACCATCATGCACAAATATAGAAGGGGGAGAACTGGTTTAGCAACACATCACATGGATAAAGGGCTTTGGAGGGTGGATAGGGTAGAATTGTATAGGTCAGGAGTGGTTAAAGCAATTAATACTAATAGAATATCTATAATTTATTGAGCTGTGCTGAATGACTAAGATGAATTCTTCTCTAACCCTCATGTCAACTCTGCCAGGGCAGGTATTTGTCTCATCACTTAGCCACTGGGGTTGCCCAAGGTTGAATAACTGATCCCAAAAGAGGTTGGGAGAGGGCAGGCTGTGGTGAGCCATGCGGGCCAGGCGGGATTGTTGCGGTCGGTCCCACACTGCTGCCTCTCTGCAGCCTTTCCCTGTGTTTCCTCTTCTACCTTAACCGCTCTGCTCTCTTCTCCCTACCACAATGTGCCCCAGAGACCCTCCCTGAACCATCTCCCCGCTGGTGGTCAGCAGAGTGATTTATACTAGCATGGAGAAGACATCTGACTACCCCCACCAACACCATCCCTCCAGCCCCCACTAACCAGATGCTCCACAGCCTCTGAGCCCAACACCAGTGCCCCCAGGGACCTCAGCATCTGAGTCAGAGGCTGGATTGGGGACATGACCCCCAAGGACTTCTGACCCACTCACCCTGCCCCACCACCTTGTACCATTTGTATATGGTTAAAAAAAAAAAAATTAATCAAGTCTGGGGACCTGCCCAAGATTTCCTAGATAATGAGTGATGAAGTTTATATTTGAGCCTAAATACTCTAAATCCTAGTCCAATGTTGATTTTGCCATGCCACATCATGTCACAAGATAAACCTATTGTTGTTTTCAGTCACTAAATCATGTTCCAACTCCTTGCGACTCCATGGACTGCAGCACACCAGGCTTCCCTGTCTGTCACCATCTCCCAGATTGCTCAAACTCACGTCCATTGAGTCAGTTCTCATCCTCTGTCGCCCTCTTCTCCTGTTGCCTTCAATCTCTCCCAGCATCAGGATCTTTTTCAATGAAAATGGATTTTTCCAAATTAGGGCAAATTATAATCATCTCCAAAACGAGGCATGTTGATCCTACCTCTTTCTACTCAGTTGCATCACAGGCCTCCCAAGGAAGGCCAGTTGACCAAAATGCAAATGTTTCCCACTTCAGGGCTGCAGTGAAAGGCCAGTGTCTGAAACAAGAAGGAACCGGTGCCTTCCAGGGAGGGTCCAAGCCAGGGCCATCCTGTTGCCCCTTCCTTTTCATGAATGGCGCCCCCCTGGGGTTATTCAGGACAGCTCTGAGCGCAAGACCAAATAAGACAGAGGGGAAGATTCCTAAGCCAGCAGACAATGTTCCTTCCAGGACCCACGGTGCTGCTCACCTTGCAAATGAGACGTAAAAGGGAGGACCAGCCTTTCTCAGAGACTGGGTTTATGAGGCTTCATCCCACGTGTGGACAGTCTTCATCTGTGTATGCAAAGCACTGGTGGCAGCATGCCAAAGTTTCTTTTTAAATTATAATCACGTATGAACCTACACTTATCATCTCAGGAAGTGTGAGAGTTATAAGAAAGTGTTTTTTACACTGGACAGGTCTCTAGAATGTAAGGAAAGGCTGGTAGGTTGGTAACAGTGGGCCAAAGAATATTGGCCCTGCAGACATTTTATAAAACAATCTCTGTCTCTGCCTCTCTCCATCTTTCCATAAACTCAAAACCATGATTAGAAGCTCTCGGTATATGGCCAACGCCGGGAATCAAGCAATGAATCCAGCCCAACCGTGCCATCGAAGAGAGCAAAGTCTGATGAGAAAGGCAGCAGGTGCTCGATTTCAGCACCACAGAAAGTGCCGCTATGGAGGGAGGCAAGCAAGGTGCATTACAGAATTCAGGCAAGGCACTTAACCCAACTGAGAGAATCAGAGAAGACTTCCTGGAGGAGGCAGGCTCTCACTGAAGGGAGCCCCAGATAAGAGAAAGGGCTGGCCAAAAATAAAAAAAAAAAAAAGAAGAAGAAGTAAACAGGACCTTGCATGCCATTTTGAGGAATAAGGACTCTGTGCTGAAGGCAAACAGTTCCGAAAGAGTGCTTCATGAAATTCCAGACCCCGGGGCCCCCTAGGAAAGAGGGGTTCCGTGCTCACTGGGGTTTGGGAAATCTCTTCTATAATCCCCTTTCGAGGACACTCACAGGGTGCACTGAAAGTTCTGAGAGGTCTGGAAGTACGGAAACCCGGTTAACTGTCTAACCCACTCTTTTCCAAACATAGTTAGCCAGGAGGGATGAAACAGCTATAACCATCCCCGGAATCCTCGGAGGGAAGCCAGACAGAGCCTCTGGGGACTTTGAACGTTTTTTGAAGCACAATAATGACCTGGCCAGGTGGCTGTATTGGAAAGATATCCAGAGCCAAGGAATTGTTCCTTCGTTAACCTGCTTCTGGGTTTTGCCCAGAATGTCACCGATTAGTGTCACTTGTTACCCCCCGGTGTGGCCTTAACTTCTTCATCCTCCCCAAATCCCTCCTTCCTCACTAGCTGCAGTCACTTTCCAAGGCTCACGTTCAGGGATCTCCTCCAGAACACTTCTCCTGACCCGCCTGGAGAGGTTAGTGACCTGTAGCACACTGAATCGTTCGACATGGGGTCACCAGGGCCGCCCTCTTCCCCGAGCATTCCCGCTCAGCTTTCCTTGCTGACTCACGCTCTTTCTATTCTTAATGAGGAGCCACCTTCAGCCTTCGTCCCATCTCACATTTAAATGCCATCCCTGGGCGGTATCTCTCACTTCTGTGGTTTCAACAACCCGTCCAGCTGAAGACTGCCAGATACCACCTCCTACCGTTCGGAATCCCCTTCCCAGCAGCAGACCTGGTTCCGGTACCGGCTGGACAGCGGCCCCTAGACGCTGTCGCAGGTGCTACAAACCAGCGTGTCCACCCCTCCTGTGTCACACCTCTTGCTCCTTCCGTCGCGCTGGCTCAGGGCACAGCAGCATCCCTCACCTGCCCGAGGGCCACCAGCCTCTGCCTTCCTCTCCCCCCACACACAGTCAGCATCCAAGCCTTGATGATGCTCAAGGTGTGTTTCCCTTTCCTCTCCACCCTCCCCCTGTCCTGCCGTCCCGAGCTTCATCATCACCCATCGGCATCATTGCAATAGCTCCAGAACTGCTGTCCCTCAAACCACTGTCCCTAGAGCAACAGACAGATCATTCTAAAGCACGGATGTGTCACGTTATGTCCTTCTCAAAATTCTGCGACTCCCCATTACAGCCCCTTTGCACCACCCACAGGGCCCTACACGCTGCGATCTGGATCTCCCCACCCTCTCCGTGTACCTCCTTAAACCTTCGTCTCTGGTCCCATCTGCCATCCCTGCCTGAGCTTCATTCCTTTACCACTCTAAGATTTTGCAGGTGCTGTTCCCTCTGCCTTGAACGCCTTTCCATCTCTTTTACCCTGGAAAACTCTTACCTATCCTCCAAGTCTCATCTCAAGGGCCAACTGTCCTTGGCTGGCCCCCCAAGGAAGCTGTTTCTACCAGGTTCTGTAGCCCCACTGAGCCTCAGTTTCCTCATGTGGAAAACCACAGTCCTTGCAACAACCAACTCATCATCTGGCTTAGGGATAAAAGCATTATTCAGCCCCATGCCCCAGAGTACAACTATGACCCCCCGACCTGAGACTGACCACACCCAGTCCCTCAGCAGGGTACCACTCACCACCCCAAAGGCTGACCAGCCCCCACTGTGTCTGATCAGGCAGAGCATCAGCAAAAGCCCCTAACCTGTGCTTTAAAGTTTCAATGTGATCAAAGGCTCCTGAAAGATAGGTGTGTAATATGCCAACTGCCAAGGACACCAGGATGGACCGATGCTGGCCCCAGGGTGCCCAGAACCTCATCAAAATGGAAATAGGCTGTCTGAGAAAAGTCTGGCCTGCGGTAAAGGGAAGCTGTGCACAGCTGCTATAAAGGAGTGAACACAAGCCCGAAAGTCCAGCCCAGAGGCCGTGGCAGGCAGCTTCCGCCTGATCAAAGACAGAGCCGTGGAGCCAGGGCACCTCCTTGGAAAGAGGGAACTTGATCCCTGGTTCCATCCTGCCTTTGAGTTGACCCAGCTGCCAGATGGCAGGGTATGGTGGGACTGAAGAGCTGAACAAAGCCTGGAGCAGACTAATGCAGGGGCTCACAGAGGTCCACAGCATTCAAACTCACTCAAAAGGTAAGGATGCTCTGTTATGATTTCAGCCCAGAGCCTAGAGAGTATAATAAGCACACAGGTGACCAGCATTTCTGCAGATGTTGGAGAAATGGCCCTGGCTGCTGGCACTGGCCAAGGATTTGGTGACTGATCTTGGAGTCTAGCCAAGTCCTCCATCAAGACTAAGGCTGATTTGGGGCACACTGGCCCCTACACCCCAGCAAGGTCTGTATGATTCCTGAGATCAATGCTGGTTATTTGAGTTTATAGAGTCTTTGAACAATCAATCATTCAGTTGATAAGTATCCATCATGCAAAAATGCTGTGCACTGGGAGTGAGCAGTGAATGAGGGAGCAGAGTGAATGGTGCCTGCTTTTGAAGAGCTCAGTTCAGTGGGCAGAAGTCTGTGGCAAATGTCAAAGAGGGCTGTGGATTCTAAGGAGAGGCAGCTGACCCCACTATTAGCAGGGAAGGTGATGGCAAGCAGGGATGGCTTCCTGGGGGAGAAGACACTTCAATTCAACCTTGAAGGAGTGTAGGAATGCATACCACAGAAGGGAGAAAGAGTATTCTTGAAGAAATAGAATCAGCGGAAACATGGGAACATGAAACAGCCTGGTGTGTTCCGGGGACACAGCACTTGCATATGGTAGCAGCCCCGAGCCAGAGGAGGAGATGACAGGTGACCGAGGCCAGAGAGACACAAAGGCAAGAGGGAGAGGACCTCACCCGAACTGTCCCTCATGAAGGAGCCACCTCCTCTGTTCAAGAGTCACGGCAGTTCTCTGTCCACACACCAAGAGGGTGGATGCAACTCGGAGTGGGTCTATTTTGTGAAACAGGGTCAATCTTTCTGTACTCAGACCCCAGCACTGAAGCCCAAACTGCACATAAACACCTGCCCACACCAGGCAAGTCAAAGTGTGGACTGAGAACGCAGCTCAGAAAAAAAAAAAATTAGTGGATTTGGTCTCTTCCAGTCTTTAAGAGTCCTGAAAGCCAAGCCCATCAGGTGCCCCTCTGGCCAATACCAGCATCTCCCCAAAAGCTACTGTAAGTCAAGTGCATCCTCTTCAGTGCCCCTCATCTGCCCTGAGCAGAGTGCCATTTCCCAAGCTTTTAAGAGAAGGACCATGTAGGGGTGAGAAAGCCCATTTTCCTGGATCACTGTGAAGCTGGACCTACTACATTATAACTTCCTCCAAGCTCTATCCCAATACGGAAGCAATCTACATTGGTGACTATTGTATCCAGAGGCTCTAATACATTCACTAGCATATAGGAGGTGTTTAATAAGTGTACCATTCATTCATTGATCCAACAAATATTTATTGAGAGCCTACTATGTGTCAGCTGAGTTCTCAGTGCCGAGGACACCACAGTTAAAGAACACTGTTCTCCCGGAATTTACCTTCCACGAGCCAGACAGATCATAGACATATAACTTAATATCAAATAATAATAAGTGCTACTAAGAATATTTGATCAGAATAAGCATTCAGAGAGAGATGGAAAGTGTCTCTGTAAAGCAGGAAGCCAAAGATTTACCCTGGTCTTTCTTGATGGACAGTGAGTTACTCATAGTGGTAATGAGATTTCAGGTGAGGATTGAATCCTAACTTTGCTGTTTACTGCCTTTTTTGGGGTCTTGGGAAAGTAGCAAAAATTTCTTGAGTTTTAGTTTTCTCATCTGTAAAATAGGAAGAATATTGCCTATTTTAATCATTGTTTTGAAAATTAAAACTAATAATGTAATGTGTAGTCAATCCTAAAGGAAATTGACTCTGAATATTCATTGGAAGGACTGATACTTAAGCTCCAATACTTGGCCACTTGATGTGAAGAGCTGATTCACTGGAAAAGACCCTCATGATGGGACAGATTGGGGGCAGGAGGAGAAGGGGGCAGCAGAGAATGAGATGGTTGGATGGCATTACTGACTCAATGGACATGAGTTTAAGCAGACTCTGGGAGAGAGTGAAGGACAGGGAATCCTGGTGTGCTGCAGTTCATGGGGTCACAAAGAGTTGATCATGACTTAGTGACTGAACAACAAAATGTATAGAAAGAACTTAGTGTAGTTCATGGTACAGACACAATCAATGAATGACAGTATCACTAGGTGAGGTAGTAAAATCATAAAAGTTCAGCTCATCATCATTATCATGTCATCATCACAGTAACAGCCTACAGGTCATAGTATGTTCCAGGCTGCTCCAAGCATTTTCCATGAATTTATATTCAGTCTTCAAACAATACAATTATTATTAACCCTACCTTACAGATGAGAAAAACAGAAAGAGTTGGACATATTGAAACCTACAGAAGATATGTAGTTTGTTCAGATCAAACAGCAAGGTAGTGCCAAGCCAGGTGCCAGCCCTTCTGATCCCCTGGCCAGTCCTCCTCCCATGATACAGGCTGAGCAAGTCTCATTTCCCCTGGGACCACCTACCTGTGAAGGAAGTGGGTTAATGACATGTTCACGAAGTCTGGTACCTACAGGTATTCCTGGAGAATTTTGAGATCTGCCCCCAAAATGTTCCCGTGATCAGCTTCCTTTGGGAGTTCTGAGGGAGGCAAGATTAGGGAGCCTGACTTCCTGCCCATCCTTTGGGGGAGATGAATTGCTAAAGAGAATATTCTGTCCCATCCTCCACATGCGTGCAGAGCCCGTCTCTCCCACGGTGCTGACTGTCTCCTCCTGAACACATCAGGAAGTGTTGCCTGGGGTCGGCCCCGCGCCCAGCATTTCATTTTTCACTCTCTGTCAGTATCCACAGATTGCCACTTCCTTGAAATTCATTTCTTTTCAAATTCTGGCTTTAAAAAAAAAAAAAAAAAAGCACTTGTAGGAAACATTTCTCCCCAAACCGTTCATCTGTGAATCCCCCATCTCTAGTCAAACATACACACATGTTCCTCTTCCTCCACTGGAATGGCCATTGAACAGACTTAGTCCCTGAGTAAATAAGCTTGGCTAACAAGCACTTATTTCATGCTTATAATCCCTGTCGTTACAGAAGCAGAAACATGGCCACATGTAGCAAAGCAGACAGCCTCCTCCAGTGAGCCGTTTGCATGGAATGGAGAATTCTCCAGATCTGCAGCCCCAGCACAGATTCCCCCTCCAGGCTCCTGGGGGCCTGTGTCTACTCCCTCTTTGCCTGAAATGTTTACAGTCAAAGGTATCCCCCCACATACTAAGAATAACCATTGCAATTCATATATTCGGCAGTCTACAGAGCACTCTCAACCCCTTCTCTGAAGGCAGTCTCCCTCCTTCCCTGGTACCCCGTCCATCACTGAGATGCCCCATCTGCAGTAGATTCCATTAGCACTCACCCCACATCTTCTGGGCCCACCTCTGACTGCTGTGAAGTGTGAAGATGGACAGTTCCCGAGCACCCAGAAGGCTTCTCATTGCAAGGGCTGTCTGATCTCCCAATTCTTCTACCTCAAGGCTTTCTCTGAAGCTATGGAAGCTGGCTGAGTCCCATAGCTGGTAAGTTCATTAGAGTTAATGCCCATGGAAACAGCTCTTTACATTCAGGAATGAAAACCGCTGAGTAAATACCTCACTTCCTGTCCCTCAACTTATAATGTCGCCCTTCAGTCTACACAGCTTCCTGCAGTGTCTCTGGTGGGGGCCGTTGAACCCGCGGTGGACCACGCCCTCCACTGGCTTTTCCTCTTCTAGGTTATAGTTACCCTCAATTAGCCGTAGCCACAGCTGTAGGAAACCTTGCTGGAAATTGCTTCGCTCATGAGTGTCTGGGTCAGCGGGAGGGCCTTCTGGGTTGATCTTGGCTGGCTTTGCTCTTGCATCTGTGGTCAGATGGTGGATCAACCAAGACAGGTGGATAGAGAATGGCCTCTTTCATGTCCCAGGCGGCTGACTATCAGCTGGAGCAATAGGGGTGACTGAGCTGTGCGTCCAACGCACATGGCAGAAGAAAGGTCTGCAAAGGCAGCAAAAGAAGGCAGACCCCGATTGGCAAGTGACTTCCAAGCCTCTGACTGACTCACGTCTGAGTAAGAATTCCCAGTGGCGCCCAATTCAGGCACACCGACTGGTGTACAGTAGAGTCCCGCTGTCCCCCAGTTCTCTCCTTGATACTGTTAGCTCCTCCCGTGTGGGTGTTTGTGTATGCGTCTGGAGGAGGAGCTGTGTTCCTAATAAATGAAGGAAGGGAAAGTCGTTGTTGTTAAGGTAGCACCATGAGAATGAGCCTCACTCATTCTCCAACCACAGGGAGTGCAACTGACCCTACTGGTTTTCTAGATGGGTGATGACAAAATATGACAGAATACAATGGACCGGGCAGCTTAAGCAACACAAGTTTGTCATCTCAGTTCTGGAGGCTGGAGGTCCAAGATCAAGGTGTCAGTCAGGTCGGTTTCTTCTTGAGCCCTCTCTCCTTGGCTTGTGGATGGCTACCTTTTGAGAGTTCACCAGAACTGCTATTTAGAGGCGCTGAGGAGACAGAGGCCTCTGTGGGAGGGAGCCCTAAAATGCTCCTTTGCAGAGCAATTCACCAAACACCAAGAACACACCGAGGGACCGCGTTCCTGAAGCTCATGGAGCAAGTCTAGCTTTCCTTCAGTCCCACGCTGAGCCCTCCTGCTGGCATGTACTGTCCATCTAGAGGTTTAAGAACTTCCATGTGCTGCATGCTAAGTCGCTCAGTCGGGTCTTACTCTTTGTGACCCTATGGACCATAGCCCACCAGGCTCCTCTGTCCATGGGATTCTCCAGGCAAGAATACTGGAGTGAGTAGCCATTCCCTCCTCCAGGGAATCTTCTCGACCAGGGATAGAACCCAGATCTCTTCTGTCTCTCCTGCATTGGCAGGTGAGTTCTTTACCACTAGAGCCGCCCTGGGAAACCCCGAGAACTCCCATGGATTCTGCTTAATCTGTTTCCATGAAAAATCAAAATGAGTCGCATTGAGAAGGCAGGGAACACAGAAGTCTGTTGTTCTGCAGCATGAAGCTGGTGGAAGCCACGTGCAGTGACGGGAAGAGAACAGTAAATCCAATACTAACTCTTTTCCTTCAGCATCACTGGAGCAACTCCCACAAGCCACCTACTTAGACATTCATCTCTAATCATCACAGGATAGATATTCCTCCCCCCAGTTGCCAGTAAAGAAAACTCAGAAACACTGAGTAACCAGCTCTAAATCATGCATATTATGAGTGATTAAACCTGAATTAGAACTGAAGATTCATATTTCCAAGCACCCACCCTCTTCCTAACTCTGTCTTCAACAACTAATTTAACTTCTTTGATCCTCCAGTTTTTCCATCTGTGGCATGGGATAGTTAGACCAGAAAACCTCTTTTTATCTCTGGGGTTCTTTGTCTCTTAAAGATAAGACTCCTTTGCCCTTAGCACTGTCCAATTCACAAGCCAATTCGTTAAGTCTTATCACTGCAGCCAGAAGCCTTACCTGAAATGGAGAGATTGACAGCCTTGGGGGAGGCAAGGAAAGCAGCTCCTTTTTCATAATGATTCTCGCTGTGGTTTGGTTATAAATAACCCACAAAGAAAATCAGGCTTCTCTGGCAGGCTCTGACTCGAGTGGACGTGGGGGTGCAGGTCTGTGACCACGCAAGTTCTCTGGACTGATGGGGGAGGTACCATTGCTGATTCGTCTGGACCATCTGCTTTTCATCAGGTGAGTATTTGGGTTAAGGGTTAATGTCAGCTTATGGAGCACTGTGGACATCGAGGTTACTTCTCAGAAGATAAAAGATGAAGGCATCCCATCCCAATTTTATTGAGATACCCAAGGGAGAGTCAGTTCTTCGCTTCTGTGCCTGTGTCCCTGGGGGGACTCTGGTGTTTCCATGCTCCAGACCCATTCTGGTTATAATGTCTCCAGAGATTTGAGAGAGGACATAACAAAAAGAAATCTCACCTGCTCTCCTTCCAGGGGACTCAGCAGCCTCTCGTTCACTCACTCTACACTCTTTTTTTTTTAATAGTTTTATATTTATTTATTTTACTTTTGGCGGCACTGGGTCTTCTTTGCTGCTCCGGCTTTTCTCTAGTTGCGGACAGTACGGCTGCCTGCTAGTTACACTGTTCGGGCTTCTCGTTGCAGCGGCCTCTCTTGCAGAGCGCAGGCTCCAGGGCGCAGGGGCTTCGTAGCTGCAGCCCCCAGGCTTTGGGGCACAGGCTCAGTAGTTGTGGCGCATGGGCTTAGCTGCTCTACAGCACGTGGGATCTTCCCATATCAGGGATGGAACCCATGTCTCCTGCATCGGCAAGCAGAGTCTTTACACTAAGCCCCCAGGGAAGCCCTCCACACACTCTCATTCAGCCCCTGGTCAGTGCCAGGCACTGGCTAGAGCTCTGGGAACTCTGTCAATGAAAATGAAGAATATGGGCTTTCTGTAAGCAGTGATCACCTAGGATAATACTTAAATAGGGAAGGCGCCCAGCACTGGGGACAAAGGGGGTGAAAACTCTAGGCAACCACTGGGCTCGGGCTTGGGGACTTAGCATTGCAGGGCCACACAGAAAGCATCTTCTGGACAGCACGCCCAGTTGGCAGTTGTTGAGTCTGCCCTTCAGATGGTTGAAGCCACTGGTCCAGCTGCGAAGATCTAGGCTTACAAACGTCTCTGCCAGAGCTCGTGTTCATGGAGACTAAGGACCAGCCTCCTGCCAGGATTGGGAGTCTTCATCCCTTCTCATCATGGCCCTCCTGACCTTGACTTGACACTTGGGTCCAGCACAATGACTGGAGCCTTGGGACAATCAGGCCAGACTTTGGGTCCAGGTTCGGTCATTTCCTGGCTGTGGGACCAAAAGAAAGTGACTTAACCTCTCTGAGTCTCGGTTTTCTCATATGTAAAATGGAGATGTGATACCTGATGCATGGAGCTCGTGAAAATTAAAATCAGTCTTGCTGGACCCCGGAAGGGGTGAAGTTCTCCTGGGGGGAGGGGGTGCCCCCAGGTACTGCAGGGATCACTTGGTGCTGAGAGTGCCCTTGAGGGCTGGGTCATTGTCTGATTCACCTCTGAATCCCTGTGCTTGGAACATTTCCTGGTAGCTATTAAGCACTCAAGAAACATTTGATAATGCTGTGGGAGGTTGTGTTATTATGTATTTATTGTTCAGAAAACATTTGCTTCCCCTCCCTTCATGACCACCCCACTGATGGCAAGCCTGGCCGTGCAACCTACTTTGGCCAATGGAATGTGAACAAACTCAGAAATGCCCCCATCCAAGAGAGGCATGAAGTGAGACATGCCTCAGAGAGCAGGGGCTCCTTTCCTGGACCCCCTAGGAAGAGCCAAATGAAGCAGACATGAATCCAACTCACAGCCTAGCCCTGGGACCATCTGAACCTAGCCAGACTCATTAGAGTCCTGCAGAGCCACACCTTACCTATGAACATGAAAGGTAAATGTCTGTTGTTAGCACTGAAATGTTTGGGATTGTTCGTTAAGCAGCATTATCACAATAGAGCCTGACTATTACATTATATGGGGCTTCCCAGGTGACGCAGTGGTAAAGAATCTGCCTCCCAATGCAAGAGACATGGGTTCCATTCCTGGGACAGGAAGATCCCCTGGAGGAGGAAATGGCAGCCCACTCCAGTATTCTTGCTGGCAAAATCCCATGGCCAGAGGAGCCTGGCGGGCTACAGTGCATGGAGTCACCAAGAGTCAAACATGAGTAAGCACACACGCATTGCACTATATAAAGCTAATTCAGTACTAACAATGTGCCAGGGATTGTTCTAAGTGCTTTATATAAAGTATCCCTTCTAATCCTTACAGCATCCCCGTTCAATAGATTGGGAAACTGAGGCATAAGTTATCCCCAAGGCCATATAGCCAGTAGGTACAACAGCTGGGATTCTAAACTAGCAGCCTAACTCCTGAGCCTAAGTGTCATAAATCCTGCCATACTGCCCCTTGTAATGAGTCAGTCCAGGAATGAATAAATTAACCTATTTAGAGATAAGCCTGGACCTTAGCTATGCAATTGCAAATATACTACCCTTTCCAGACTATGCTGGTTAGACATGTCTTTCTCATGGGCCCCTTTCCCCAGTCCAGTGCCAGAGTTTTTGCCACATGAGAACAAAGTTCACGGCCCTCACTAGACCCTCAAAAATAGATTCTGCTGCCTAGATTCTCAGACCATTTAATGGTAAACCCTATTGCGAACTGCTGCATTGCTGGCCACCAACCTTACCCCTCAGACTTCCAGAATTAGTCACTGAAATTGCTTGGCTTCCAAGGCCTCAGGTCCACTTAACAGCAAGTTAGAGACTGTAATAGTCAGGATTCGCCAGATGGTAAAGAATCTGCCTACAACGCAGGAGACCTGGGTTTGATCCCTGGGTCGAGAAGATCCCCTGGAGGAGGAAATGGCAACCCACTCCAGTATTCTTGCCTGGAGAATCCCCTGGACAGAGAAGTCTGGTGGGCTAGGGTCCACGGGGTCGCTAAGAGTCAGATATGACTGAGTGGCTAACACTTTCACTTTCTCCAGAGAAACAGAGCCAATGAGAGAAAGAGAGAAAGAAGAGGAGAAGGAGGAAGAGAAGGAGAAGAGGAAGACGAGGAGGAGGAGGGAGAGGGAGAAGGAGAGGCGGAAGGGAGGAGAAGGCTCAACACGTCTGTAGTGCTTACATGTAAGTGCTCTGCAGTTAATTCATTAATTCCTGAAAACAAAAACTCAAACTACGGGACATGTACCCGGTGCCAAGAGCCGTGCTCTGTATCCCATAGATAGGTATCATCGCTGTTTTTCAGACCTGGAAGCAAATGCTCAGAAAGCAAAGACACTTGCCTAGGGTAACACAGGTAGCGAGCACTGAGCCAAAATTCAAACCCTACTCTTTTCCTACATCTAGCCACTATATTACACCAACTGCCTGCAATAAAAGGGCTCTTAGCAATGACCTAAACTAATTCGTGAAGCTACAACAAGAAACCCTGGAGTGTTTGGTTCAGGTGTGCTATTAAGACCCAAGCACCCACCTGCCCACTGGTGACCAATGTCACCAAGGATCGCGGATCCCTCTACAAAGCACTGTGCTTTGCTCTTTGCAGCCTCTTGAGCTGAAATAAGGACTCACATCTTTTTACCCTGCCATCTTGACCCTATTCTTTCTCTCTGCTCCATAGTATAAGCAATGAGCTACAATATTCAACCTAATGAGCAGTATCTAAAAAGATCAAATTAGTGGTATAATTTGTCAGTCCAGGACAAAACACCAGTCCTAGGACAACTGAGATTTGCTCACAAATTTCTCATGGATCAGCTAAATGATAAATCCAAATTATTAGTTTTTAATCTAATTCACAATGAATATTACTGATGTAAATCATCAATAAAAAAATCAACCTGACAGTGGCAAAATTAAATGATAATTTGCTAAAAGTAACTCCCTTCCCCCCAAAAAAGAAGACACAATGGCAGAAGATATACATGAAATTTGATGTGGAGAGATGAAACTGACTAATGACTCAAAATTTCACTGTGAGGTTTTCCAAGAAAATAACTGATTCAATCAAAATAAATTTAGTAAGATTTGAAAAAAGAAAATGGAAAGTGATGTTGTAAATCACTTAATTGCACCAAAGAGGAAAGGGATCAATGCATTTAATTTGTTCAGTGCATTTTATACTGGAAAATACTTGCTTGGGAAAGATTTGTCCGTATTGATATACTTATGGTTACAATGTTTGTTTTCAGAGCCAAAACATCTTCAGTTTCAGTTGGGAGGGATGAGATATCTGTTCACCTTCATTTGTGTGCTCATCCTGATCCTTCTTCCTGTATTTCTTTCTCCCATCCCTTTTCATCTGTTCTCATGTTACAAACCTTTTAAGAATCCATTTGAATGGTATTTTAGCTACAAACGTTTCCTGATATTCCCTTTAGATAAGAAAGAGAGTCAGGTTCAATCCCTGAGTGGGGAAAATCCCCTGGAGAAGGGCATGGCAACCCACTCCAGTATTCTTGACTGGAGAATCCCATGGACAGACGAGCCTGGCTGGCTACAGTCCATAGGGTCACAGAAACATGACTTAAGCATAATTAGCAACTTAATGGAGAAGGCAATGGCAACCCACTCCAGTACTCTCGCCTGGAGAATCCCATGGACAGAGGAGCCTGGCGGGCTGCAGTCCATGGGGATGGAGAGAGGAGGCTGATAGGCTGTGGTCCATGGGGTCGCTAAGAGTCAGACACGACTCAGTGTCTTCACTTTCACTTTTCATTCATGCATTGGACAAGGAAATGGCAACCCACTGCAGTGTTCTTGCCTGGAGAATCCCAGGGATGGGGGAGCCTGATGGGCTGCTGTCTAATGGGGTCGCACAGAGTCAGACACAACTGAAGCGACTTAGCAGCAGCAGCAACTTAATAAATATAAGCATAATTTTATGCTTTACAACTTAGCATAAATAAGCAACTTAGCATGTGTACACATCCTCTTTGAATTCCCTCTCTACGTGTTCTTGCCTCTCTTGAGGCACCAAGGCCTTTCAACCCTGTTACAGTTCCTGGAATTAGTCAATCCTCCTTCCCCTGGGCTCCACAGTCTCTATCCTGCTGCCTCTGCAACCCATGGCCCAGTTCAGAACCCAGCACCTAGGAGCTGGTAAAAAAAAAAAAAAAATTCCAGAAGAATGAGCAGGATTGGACTTCCCTGGTGACGCAGTGGGTAAGAATCTGCCTGCCGACGTGGGGGACATGGGTTTGATCCCTGATCTGGGAAGATCCCACATGCTGCAGAACAACTAAACCCATGAGCCATAACCATTGAGCCTGTGCTTTTGATCCTGCGAGCCGCAACTACTGAAGGCCCCCGTGCCTTCTCTGGCATAAGAGAAGCCGCCGCAATGAGAAGCCCGTGCACTGCAACTAGAGAAAGCCCACAGAGAGCAACGGAGACCCAGCACAGTCAAAAATAAATAAATAAAAAACCAAAGCCCCTTGTTATTAAAAGAAAGAAAGAATGAGCAGGTGGATGAACGCGCTGGTGTTGATCACTCGTGCACCACTGTGTGGGCTGGAGGCCGTGTGCCCTTTTCCTAGAGAGATCTGCTTCCACATGTGGAATAAAATCACCGATCCCCTGTCAGAGGATTCCAGCACCCTGAGAACAGAGGGGGCAGATGTCACTGGGGACTGAGGTTCCACCTCAGGATGGAACCCTCACCTCCAACGTGACGCACATTCCACTGAGACTGGGACTCCTGTTCACTTCCTGCCTTCAAAGGAACCCCTTAGGTTCATCAGAAGCACAGGTCACGTTTAGTGGAGAAAGGATGGCTGTGGGAGTTGGGAATGGTCTGGGAACAGCTACACATGATCTTGTGAAGGTCAGAAAAACATCCTTAATAACCTCAAGGGGTTGTTGACAAGGGCTGCTCGAGAAAACACAGGGATCCATCAGTGAAAAAATGATGTTGCCATAGCAGAAAACAAAGGATGTTGCACCATCAGGCCCTCAGGTTACAGCCTCCCCAACAGCGCACCGAGGGGGAGGGGGGGGAGACTCAGGATGAGAAAGCGCAGGATACCAGCCCCAGAGAGCTGTTGTTGTTGTTCAGGTGCTCAGCTGTGTCCGACTCTTTGCAACACCATGGACTGCAGCACGCCAGGCTTCCCTGTCCTTCACCATCTCCCAGAGTTTGCTCAAACTTATGTCCATTGAGTCAGTGATGCCATCCAACCATCTCATCCTCGGTCATCCCCTTCTCCTCCTGACTTCAATCTTTCCCAGCCATCAGGGTCTTTCCCAATGAGTCAGTTCTGCGCATCAGGTGACCAGTGTTGGAGCTTCAGCCTCAGCATCAGTCCCTCCAACAAATATTCAGGACTGATTTCCTTTAGGATGGACTGGTTGGATCTCCTTGCAGTCCAGGAAGCTGAGGTGTATATTAAAGGACTGATTTCAGTGAGCCCAGACTCTTGCATCTTCCCATACATAGAAGAGTGCTGAATTCCTTGAGATACCTGGTTTTCTTTAGTAAACAGTCATCTTTTGATGCTCTGACTATCTGGTCTTTGTTGCAAAAACTGTATGTCCTAGCTTCTCCTAGGGCAGTCCCTCAGAACTATCTGAAAGGCTATGTCCCAGGCTCAGTTTTGTCCACCGAACAAAACATAATCCTCAACTTTTAGGTTGTGCATTTTTTTCAGATCAATGCCTGGATGGGTCTTTGAGGGCTCTCCCGTGGCCCCCAGGACCCAGGCCTACTAGAGCATGAGCCACGAAGCCACGCCAGGCTGGGTGCTTGGTGGAAAGAGAGGGCTCCAGAGTGTCACTGCCTGGGTCTGGATCTCAGCTCTGGTACACTCGCTGTGTGATCTTGGGCGAGTCACTGAACCTCTCCATTCCTCTATTTTTTTCACTGGTACAGTGACAGTGTTAATCACACCCACCTCCTGTGAACATTAAATGCATTAATATTTATACAATGTTTAGCAGGAAGTATGTGCATGTAGCAAGCAGTCAATAAATCACAATTATCAAGACTCTCCCTGCTCAGGGTGTTCTTTGGAGCTCCAGGTCTTCAGGGAGCAGAGAGCATGAACATGTTCTGTGCTTGTTCAGGGAACAGGACTGGGGATTGAGGAGCCTGTGTTCCAACCAGGTCTGTGCCCCCTCACCACAGGCCAGATGGTGAACTTTTTCCTGCCACCTGTTTGATCAGGAATTAAGGTTTAGTGCCTCCTTCTGCAAGGAGACCAAACCAGTCAATCCTAAAGGACATCAACCCTGAATATTCATTGGAAGGGCTGAAGCTGATGCTGAAACCCCAATACTTTGGCCACTTAAAGTGAAGAGGGGACTCACTGGAAAAGACCTTGATGCTTGGAAAGATTGAAAGCAAAGGAGAAAGGGGCAGCAAAGGACGAGATGGTTGGATGGCATCATGGACCCAATGGACATGAATCTGAGCAAACTCCCAGGAGAGAGTGGAGGACAGAGGAGCCTGGTGTGCTGTAGTCCACGGGATGACAAAGAGTCAGACACAACTCAGCAACTGAGCAACAACAAATTGGCATGCAAAGGTATTTTCTTGAGGGTCCCTCAACCCAATGGTCACAAAATTGCTTTCCAGGTCTCAGGGAGAAGAATTCTGACACACAGTGAACCCAGAAGGATCTAATGAAGTGAAACAAAAGCACGGGAGCTCTTACAAGACTGAAAGTGACTCAAAATAGAGGGGATGTTGGAGCTTGAGGAGGGAGGAGATTGATCCGTGAATCAAGTGGGAAAACACTGGGACTCATGAGAACCATCCACCTTGAGGTTTTACCTTCTGCCTGAGTGTGGATTACAAGCAGGTCCCCTCATCACTCTGCATAGCAGGGAAGAGGGTAACAGCTACATCACAGCATCATTGTGAGGACCAAGTAGATTAACTGCTGGAAATCCTTGGGCACAAACTAAGCAGTCATCCATGTCCCAGACCCAAACCTCTGCCCTGGTCTGAATCTCATCCACCCACATGGATGCCCATAGGCACCTTAAACATGAGTTCAAAGCCAAATTCAAAAACATCACCCCTCCTCCCCCAAACCACCAGACTTCCCTTCCTCCCCAGCCTCTGAGGGCTCCACAGATGCATGGAAGCAGGGCACATAATGTTAATCCATTTTAAATCCTGGGTTCCTAGCATGGGGATGGGGATGGACAAAACGGGCGATCACTATTTCTTCAGGGCTTGTGGGTTTTGTTTTGTTTTGCTATTTGTTGTCATCACGTTCTTACCATGTGTGATGGCAGCAAGTCAGACAGCCATGCGTTGGCATCCATAACTTATCGCGTCTTAGCTGTGTGACCCGGGGCAAGGAGCATGATCTCTCTGAACCTCAGCATCTTTTCCTACACAAGAGGAATCCCCGTGCGTGTGTGTTAAGTCACAACAGTCACGTCCAACTGTTTGCAACCCTATGGACCGGAGCCCGCCATGCTCCTCTGGCCATGGGATTGTCAGGCAAGAATACTGGAGGGGGTTGCCATGCCCTCCTCCAGGGAATCTTCCCAACTCAGGGATTGAACCTGCATCTCTTATACCTCCTGCATTGGCAGGCAGGTTCTTGACCACTAGCACCACCTGGGAAGTTCACAAGAGGAATGTCCAGACCTACTCAAAGGGCTGCTGGGGAGGGTCAATGAAATCACTCTGCCCAAGTCCTAACAGGGCATCTGGTATGAAGGAAATTCTAGCGAATGGGCATTTTGTACGTTAATAATGAGCCGGTGATATAAACATGATGATTTTCATTATCAGAGCTGAGGAGACCCAATTCAGAGAAGATGCATCATTTACTTAAAATGACACAATTGGGACTTGAACCCAAATCTCTTGCTTCCAGGTCTGATGCTGATTTTTTGTTGCCTGATATCCAAATAATTTTACCAAATTAGGGGAGGAAGAAAGGGGATGAAAAGTTGTTTAAATTCTTTATTTCTCACCCAACAGGAGGAACTTATAATGAAGATCCAGTGCCTTTGAGTTTGTTTTCACTTCATTTTTAAACTCCTCTTTCCCAACTGAGCGCCTTCTTGAAAACAGCTTCCTGACACTTTGCATAGAAAGGCCTGCTCTCTTTCACGAAATACCAAAAACAAACAAAAAACTGGCCTTTGAAATGCTGGTTTATCCCCCTAAGTGCTGTCATTTGTCATTTGTAAATTATCATTCTCCACACTTCTTTCGCTCAGAATTAATCAGGTCCTAAAAATCCCTGGGCATCTGTTTTTAATCCACAAACAGGTGAACAATGTTCCTTCTTAACAGAGGATATTGTAGGGAAAGAATAAACATAAACTTGTTTTACACACAAAGAACAATTGACTCTGAACATTTTTGCACATATAATCTCCTTTGGAAATGGATTTCCAAGGTCAAGGAATGCCATCTACACCCCGCCCCCATCAACCTCGCCATCTCCCCCATCCCCCATTCACCCACCCATCAACCCATCTCCCCCAACCCCTAGCATCTGGGACAGATGCATATTGCCAGGGAAAGAACAATGATCTGAGGTCAGAAGACTTGGATTCTAGTTCCTACAACCTTGCTGGGCTTCTTAGACAAGTCCCTCAAGTTCTCTGAGCCTCAGTTTCTGCATGTGCATGGTGAAGGGGGTGTACAAAATGATTTCCAAAGTCTCCAGTCAGATTTCAGATTTGCTTAAAGTATGCGCTGCTGCTGCTGCTGCTGCTGCTAAGTTGCTTCAGTCGTGTCCGACTCTGTGTGACCCAGAGACGGCAGCCCACCAGGCTCCCCCATCCCTGGGATTCTCCAGGCAAGAACACTGGAGTGGGTTGCCATTTCCTTCTCCAATGTGTGAAAGTGAAAAGTAAAAGTGAAGTCGTTCAGTCGTGGGATATTGCTAAAGAAAAAAACGGCAGTGGCCTTTTCTGCTCAGGCATGAAAACCATGCTGAATGTTTGTTTATTTAGGAAAGGACTGTCTTAAAGAGTCTTTTCTTAGAAGATGAAGCTGGAGATGGTGGATGTGAGGGCACATGTGCGTGCCAGTGCACACCTATGTGTACACACGTGAGCTAACATGCTTATAAATGTAGCTTGGGCACATGTGTATATCAGGGGCCTGAGTGTGCATGTGAGATGTGTGTGCCTAAGTGTCCTGGTGTGTGTTTAATGGGAGACACACAGAGGGTCAGCAACAGCAGGTAGCTGAGCGTACAGACGCTAGTAACGGCTCCTTGTGTGCAAACCGCTTAGCACCGGCATTAGTCATTCTATTGATACCGCTGACTTTAAAACAGGGAAAATGTCTCCTCGGTAGCACCCTGGACTTGAGAAATGAGTACAAGTTTTAGAATCAGAAGGATCTGACTTCACATCCTATCTCTGGCATTCACCCAGCATCTTCTGCATCCAGGTTGACACAAGGATGAAATGAGAAAAGGTCTACAATACCCCTGAGGACGGTGACTAGACAAACGTCTAGTCAAGCCTGTGGTTTTTCCAGTGGTCATGGATGGATATGAGAGTTGGACTATAAAGAAAGCTGAGCGCCAAAGAATTGATGCTTTTGAACTGTGGTGCTGGAGGAGACTCTTGAGAGTCCTTTGGACTGCAAAGAGATCCACACAGTCCATCCTAAAGGGAATTAGTCCTGAATATTCATTGGAAAGACTGATGTTGAAACTGAAACTCCAATACTTTGGCCACCTGATGTGAAGAGTTGACTCATTTGAAAAGACCCTGATGCTGGGAAAGATTGAAGGCAGGAGGAGAAGGGGACAACAGAGGATAAGATGGCTGGATGGCATCACCGACTCAGTGAACATGAGTTTGAGTAAACTCCAGGAGTTGGTGATGGACAGGGAGGCCTGGCGTGCTGCAGTCCATGGGGTCGCAAAGGGTCGGACACGACTGAGTGACCGAACTGAACTGAACAACTGAGGATAGTGAAGGGCTCAGCAGATACTATTCCCTCCCTGTTCTGCATGAGTTATCTACAATTCGATAAAACGTTAACTCAAAACTCAGCAGCTTAAAACAACAAGAATTCATTACCTTATCATTTCTGTGGGTGCAGAGCCCAGGCAGTGCTTTGCTGGGTCTTCTAGTTCAAGGTCCCTCGCAGGCTGCAATGGAGATGTGAGCCAGGGCTGAAGTCTCATGCGAGGGCTAACTTAGGGAGTCTCCACTTCCCAGTCAGGCAGCTACTGGCAGGCGTCAGGTCCCTGCTGGCTGTTAGCCAGTGACCCCCACCAGTTTCTTGCCACTGGTCCTCCCTATAGGATGCTCATGATACCGCAGCTGGCTTCCGGCAGAACAAGAGCGAGCGAGTGAGATGGAAGCATCAGTCTATTGTCATCTAATCTCAGAGGCGACATCCATCACTTCTTTTCCAGACTCTGTTCATTAGAAGCCAATCATTAGGTTCAGTCCACACTCAAGGGGAGGCGATTTCAAAGGATAAATACCAGGATTGAGGGATCCTTGGAGGCCTTCTCAGAAGCTGCTACCTGTCTGTCCTGTGGCTTCCCCCAATGATTCACATTCTTCCCACAAGAAAAATACATCTGCTCCCCTCCCAAGATTCCTGAAAGCCTCCTCCCACTTTGCATCAGCTCAAATTTCAGAACTTCATCAAATCAGGCC
Source organism: Cephalophus harveyi (assembly GCA_006410635.1). Lineage (NCBI taxonomy): Eukaryota > Metazoa > Chordata > Mammalia > Artiodactyla > Bovidae > Cephalophus > Cephalophus harveyi. Next base: position 344,412 of record SJYT01004301.1, on the reverse strand, counting down.
CAGGGATTGCAGGAAGCTCCTTGGGACTAATTGCTTACATACAGCTCCTAGAAGAGAATTCCCCAGAATCTATAGGCCTGTGAAGTGAAAGACATCCACTGTCTCTGGTATAACAGGCTAAGAATATGTGGTAATATCTTTCTCCTTTTTTTCAAGATTTTTAACAAATATTCTCATTTTGTGTTCCACTAATTCATTTAATCAGCGAATATTTATTAGGCACTTACTAAATACTTCTCATTTTCTTCATCCCATTTTACCAGTGAGGAGTCTGAGAATTAGAGGCAAAATATTACCTCTTGGCCCACTGGATTATTTTCCTTCAGTAAAAGGACCCCTAGGGTTCGCCTTCAATGAGAATAGTCTAACCACACCTGCAGTGAGGTTCGAGTTGGTTTAACTATTTAGATTATCTTCCACAAAGACTAGCAATTGAGATTGTGTGTGTGTGTGTGTGTGTGTGTGTGGCAGAAAATCTAAGACTGATGCAAGAGAATAAGAGATCTAGTCACTACTCATAAGAACCAATCAAATATTGTAGTAAAAGTACAACTTGAGGAATTCAAGTCAGGATCAAGGCAGAAACCTGCCTAATGGATCGTACCAATCAGTGTTGTTTGTTAATTGTGTCTACACATTCAAACACAGTCAATTTTTTCAAAATACCAGATCACAGTCCCTGTTCCTCAGAAATTCAGATTCAACTGCGTTGGAGTGGGCTTCAGACACTAATATCTTAATCCTCACGTGATTCTGTGGGGTAAACAGGATTGAGGACCACTGGTAGAACCAGAATGTTGGAGAAGACTCTTGAGAGTCCCTCAAGAGGGATGGCAAGCGCTCACATGTAACACGTGTCCCCCATCTCCTAAGCCCCAGACAGACATCCTTAGTCAATCGGGCACCTCTTTTCCATTGAGTGGGATGAAGACTTTGAATCTTTCTCATCACAGGACTTCCGGCAGCCACTACCAAGGCGCTGAAATTGACATGTGAACCAGGCCATATTCACAGTTTCTGACAAGCAACATTAGACATGCTTTCCCAATTCTTGAAATTATCAGGGGTGTGGAAAGCTAGAATCCTCTCATTCCTAACAGACCAAATCTGATAAAGACAACTGAGGCTTAACTGTCTGCCGTTAAAGGGCATTGGAAGAGCATAGATGAGCGGCCAACCTGCAGTGGAGAGGGACAACCAGGTCTGGGGAGGATTGGTTTCAGAACCCAAGATGTTCAGCTCCGAGAAGACCCCTGGGGTAATACGCATGAAGGAGTGACCCTCTTCTGAGTGTGTGAGGCCCAAAAGGAGGGCTCTCCAGGAGGAAGACTATGGTTCCATCTATGGAGAACCCTCTTCATGAACTTCCTCTCTTCACATCCCACCTCTGACACGTACTAATGTGAACTTGCACAAATGACTGAACAGCTCTGAGATTGCTCTTCCTCGTCTTCCAAATGATGATAATGGCCCTTATCTTACAGGAATATTGCATGAAGAGAGGGAGACAAAGCACCTGGCCCAGAGTGTGTGGCCAGCAAATGCTAAATGTCACCACTCTGCCACTCTTGGTGGAGTGCAGGCTCCCCCGAGATGGTCTTAGAATAGAAAACAATGCTTCTAAGTGCTTCCCCTGGGCCCAGCAATTTGTTAACATCCTATACATGGGACACATGCACCCCCAGGCCCCAAACTGGGAATGCCAAAACCGCACCTCTTCAACCGTGTCAAAGCAGAAGTCTGCTGGCTCTGCCCACTGGTGAAAGGGGGTAGGCATGTTCCCTGTCCTTCCCCAAAGTGACCTAGAGCTCCAGGGGTTCCAATGAGCTCAAGAGCACTCTCCTCTCGGATCTCCCCTGGCCTCCTTATCAAGCTCGACATCTTGTCCTGTTCCTTCTGTCCCAGGAATGGCCAAGTCTGGTGTGCTGTTCCATCCTATCCCTCTCCTAGGTCATGGCCCTGAGCTCTTGTTCCCCACGCTACCCCTGGAATGGGCCATATTACCTGGACACAGAGTAATACCTGGGCATATTACCTGCCCAGTGTTCTCAGGTGCTATAAACACAATCACAGAGCTGATGGTTCTCTAACTCTCCCCGTGTTTGTGGCTTTACACATTCCACCTGCACCACATCACACAACCTGGTAATAAAGGTAAGTCCAGTTAATATCCCCATTTTAATAATAAAAAAAAAAAAAAAACTTGGTGAGTAACAATCTTTGACTTCCAGTTCTCTTTCTAAGGCATTAGAAAGTCAGGATTTGAAATCAGGGTGATGATAGTAAAATCCACAAATAATGGAATGAAACTATTGGACTTAATATATGTACATAGCTAGGTAGATCAGCCCTGGGATTTCTTTGGAAGGAATGATGCTAAAGCTGAAACTCCAGTCCTTTGGCCACCTCATGCGAAGAGTTGACTCATTGGAAAAGACTCTGATGCTGGGAGGGATTGGGGGCAGGAGGAGAAGGGGATGAGAGAGGATGAGATGGCTGGATGGCATCACCAACTCGATGGACATGAGTCTGGGTGAACTCCGGGGGTTGGTGATGGACAGGGAGGCCTGGAGTGCTGCAATTCATGGGGTCGCAAACAGTCGGACACGACTGAGCAACTGAACTGAACTGAGGTATAGAAATACATGAATCCTTATGGAAATGTGCATAAGTACACATGAATATGCATGTGTATGTATATACATGTATCTATTTCCCAGCTCTGTCCTTTGAGAGAAACTAGAAGCAGTATCAGGCTTCCCCGATGGCTCATCAGGTAAAGAATCTTCCTGCAATGCTGGAGACCCAGGCTTGATCCCTGGGTCGGGAAGATCCACTGGAGGAGGGCATGGCAACTCACTCCAGTGTTTTTGCCTGGAAAATCCCGTGGTCAGAGGAGCCTGGTGGGCTACAGTCCATGGGGTGGCACTACTGAGCGACTGGGCACACACACAAAGAGAAACAGCCACTCAGATCTTGGCTTGTTTCATTATCAAAAAACATTATCATGAAATGAAATCTGATAAGGCATGTAGGTTAGATAAGAAAATTCCTTATTTTTAGGAAATAAGCACAGAAAGGCTAAGTTGCTTCAGTCGTGTCTGACTCTTTGCAACACACGTGGACTGTATCTCTCCAGGCTCCCCTGTCCGTGGGATTCTCCAGGCAAGACTACTGGAGTGGGTTGCCATGCCCTCCTCCAAGGGATCTTCCCAACACCAGGAATCTGACCTGTGTTTCCTACGGCTCCTGCATTGGCAGGCAGATTCTTTACCACTGAGCCACGGAGGAGCCCCAGGTTGAGGGGGGTGAAGATGCAAGTTTAAGGACGTGCTCACCACGCACCTGTTGTCACCTGCTGCTTCTGTGCAGTGCGGAGGAGAGGATGCCGGAATTAAGGCCACCTTTAAATTCACCGTGGGTGCCTCTGGCTGGGTGACTGAGGGTGAGGCTCTGGACCCCTCCCCAGGTCAACTGCCTCACCTCTTTACCGGGCAGGCTGGAAGGACCTCAGCGAAGGATTGGGAGGGTAACACTCTGCAGGGGCTTCGCTAGTTATAAAGGGCTTCAGGTGTGCTGCATCCTGATAACACTTCCCTGCAGGCCTTTGATAAGCCCCAGATGTGAGGACCGCCACCTCCACAGACAACACAGCCTCAGACTCTCTGTAAACACCTAGTTACCCACTCAGGGACATCCCCTGAGCCTGGCAACTACTCCATGGCTTCTAGTGGTAAAGGATAGAGGAGCCTGGTGGACTACAGCCTGTGAGGTCACAAAGAGTCCGACACGACCGCGCAGGCACCACCGCGGGACTCCAGGCCCAACACTGTTCTAAGCTGAGAAGGAGAACAAGCCTTGTGGGAACAAGATAAGACGAGTCTCAGCTCTCGGGACTGTTGACTTCCAGGACAATGTAGTTCTACCCAAGCCAGGAACCTCCAAGTCTTCTTAAAAGGTATCAAATCATAGAGTTCTTTAAAAGAGAGAAAAGAAGGGGAAAAAGACACAAAAATAACCTCAGTGTTACACAGACTCATTTAATCCTTGCCCAGACTTTTGGGGTTAAGGTACCCATTTATTAGACAGGGAAACTGAAGCTAGGAGACATGCCCAAATTCAGACAAGGGGAGCTAAATTTTGAATATGGGGTTGTGGTACTTCAAAGCCTGGGCAGTGTGGCTTTCAGGCAGGCATCTGGCACCTGGACTCAGGAGCCATTCAGGGCCGAATAATTCTTTGTTGTGGGAGGTCGTCCTGGGCACAACATCTCGCACTGTGCCTCTCTCTTAGCAGCATCTCTGGCCTCTACCCATTAGATGGCACCTCACACCCGATTGTGACAACCAAAAAATGCTCCAGACACATGTCCCCCGAGATGAAAACTGTCCCCACTGAGAACCACAGGCCTGGGTAAAATCCTGGCTCTACCACTTACTAGTCATATGACCTTGGACAACCAGCTTAAGCTCTCTGTGCCTCAGAGTTCTCATCTGTAAAATGGAAAGACAATCGTATGTAAGGTGAGTGTGAGAATCAACTAGGGATTAAGAAAGCACCTGATCAAAATGCAGGCTCATTTTTCCACTGTTGCCTACCCTCCACACACAAAGTAGCACCCAGGGTATGTGTACAATATAACACAGGGGGCCCAGCCTGCACTCCATATCCACCTCGAGGGCTGGGATGGGAGTGGGGAGGGAGGCTTCAGAGGGAAGGGACATATATATGATTATAACTGATTCACGTTGCTGTATGGCAGAAACCAACACCATGCTGTAAAGCAATTATCTTCTAATTAAAAAAAAAAATAAAATGTGAAAATTAATTTTAGAAATAAAAAGAAAATCAGCTTTACATGTGGACATAGGAGTGTTTAGTCGGTAAAGATTCTGCCTTCAGCACAGGAGACCCAGGTTCAATCCCTAGGTCAGGAAGATCCCCTGGAGAAGGAAATGGCAAGCCACTCCAGTATTTCTGCCTGGAAAATCCCGTGGACAGAGGAGCCTGGCGAGCTACAGTCCATGGGATTGCAAGAGGCGGACACGACTTAGCAACTAAAGCACCCCAGTGTTTCATAGGGGTGCATCTGTTAACCAGGTAATGAACAAAGAAACGAGGAGTGTCCTGATCCAGGCATCAATGCGTTTGCTGAAGGAGATGCTTTGACAGCTCCTCTCACCTCTGCAGGGCAGTTCAGGAAGACCCCACGGCCAGGCTCTCCAGTCCAGCTCGGCCACTCACGAGCTGTGTGACCTGGGGCTAGTTCCTGAGCTTCCTAATGCCTTCATTTCCCCATCTGTAAAATGGGGGTAACAGAAGTGCCTGCCGTGTGGGGTTGCGAGGATTGAATGAATCTGCATGTGTGCAGCCCGGGAACAGAATGAGCCTCTACTGTGCCTGCCGCTGCTGTGAGTGTAAACCTCTCCAGCCCGGCAGCCACCTGGGCATGCCTCTCTCCCCCCACGGCACCCCTCAGGACTGGCCACACACACACACGCTGCCCCCGCCTGGAGCTCTCCTCCCCAGACCTCACTGTCACCCTGAGCCTTCCTTCTCCATCTGCGTCTCCCTTCATGCCTCCCGCTTGACCGCCCTAAATTAAACGGCAGCCACATCACTTGACTCACTCTGGTTTATTTCACATCTCTCAGTATCTCTGCCTGATGTGACAGTTCAGAATCTGGATGGCAGAACCCTGCAGTACAGTTCAGTATTTTTGTAGTAGTATCGTCTGGAGAAGTGTTGTCTGCTGTCTCTCTCTCCCACTGAAGTATGTTTCCCGACACCAGAGGAGTTAATTGGTGACTATATTCCTAGAAGAGTACCTAGCACATAATAGGTATAAATGATTATAATGAATGATGAGTGGTATTTTGCAGAAGGCATTCCCAAAGTTCCCACATAATGCATCTCCTAATACAGAAATTATTTGAACTGGGGCCTAGAAAGATGTTTGGCAACAATTTAAAAATTTTTCTTGTCACAACGGGTCCTTTAGAAGAGTTGCATTTTTTGAGATTTTCGGATCAATTAGAGTTTCTCAAATTGTGTTCCCTGCAAGAGAGCAAGAAGAAATTGCACCAAACAAGCATTCACAAGGCCCAAGATATTAGAAAACAATGCAGAATTCTCTCCTGCCTGGGGATTCACAATCATCGACTGGTAAAGCTCTAAGAAGCCCTGTAGGAAACTGATATTGGACCTGGGTTTGCTGAATTTATTTCACCTAGACTTTATCTACTGATTTTTGCAGCATGGAACATGATTTGGAAAACTGTGCCTTAGTATAAGTCTTTCAATTTACAGAGGCAGAAAGTTAGGTGCAGAGAGTTTAGTTGACCCATTCGAGGTCACACAGCCATCTCCTGAATCTCCAAGCAGGATGCTTTTCCCTGTCCTTGATTTCCCTAGTGGTCCCCTTAGCAATCAGCTCACAAGAGGTCACAAATGGAACACTAGACCTCAGATTCCCATATCAATTTGACTCAGTCATAAATGAAAACTAATGTATCAAATAGGATTCACTTTCAGTCTCATCATTCCAGAGAGAGTGTGTTATTCATTCAACAACTGTCTATTAAGCATTGCGTGCCAGGCACTGCACATTTTGCGGTGAGTAAGACCTGGTTGTTCAGGAGACTGACAATAAAATTATCCCTAAAGAGATCAAAATTGATTGAACTGTCCTTGAAAAACCTGCTTCAAAATAGGGACTTGTATGAAATTACATATTCACATTTCATTTGCTTCCATTATCAATACTGACATTTAGATCTAAGGGTAATAATATGCTCTGGTCTGGAATGGCTCTGGAACTAAACACCTCCCCTCTGCAGTGCAGGTGGCAGAGAGGAAAAACTAAAAGACTGGAATTCATTGGGCTTTTTTGTTGAGCATCTCAACAGATTTCCCAATTTCAAGTTCACTCAAATACCATCTCTGGCTCCTACATTTTAATTAAAATGCATCCCCTCACTTCCTGTTGTCCACAAATGAAAATGTCTATTTAAAAATTGGATTTGTTTTTTAAAGCATATCAACCCAAACATTTCAAAGCTCCTTCAGAAAACACAGTAGATCGAAAGCCAGCTAACTTTAAAACGCTATAGATTTGAGTTTGAGACAGACCTAGCAATTACTCTATATGATCTTTTCAGTGAACCGATAGCATCTGTCTTAGGGATCCGTTATGTAGTTTCGAAAAGAAGATTCCAACTGAGAAAAAAAAAAAAGGGATATCGGGCTTGAGAAGTCCATATTTGATGCTGTGGCATGGAGCCAACTTTCAGCATAGACTTGAGATGTGTGTATGTGTGTATCTAATTTTTTAAAAGTTGGAGATATAAGAAACTCTTGCCCCTGTGTGTAACTTTAAAGCCAAAGTGTCAATAAAGAAGATAAATGTGTGCTTCCAGACCCAGCCAAAATCCTCCCTGCTTTTAAGGATGCTATTGTAGCTTCTCCAGGAGCCGTCCTGAAAACCAATCTGGCAAAGCAACAGTAATCACCCCATAGGACACATAATTTGTGTTTATTAGACATCAGAACAGATCAGGAAGAATTCCTCAGCTGCAGCAAAGACACACAGAAAGCAGAAACAACAGAAACACAGGCTACAGAAAGCAAGATACAGGAAAGACATACACACACTCCCATCAGGCTACACGCACATTGAACCTATTGCTTAAAAATCAACCCAAACACAAAGAAGTCACTTGTTCACAATGAACAATCTATTCACTTATAAGGGGAGGGGAGAGTATATTTTTTAAAGACCAAGTACCACTTTGGGGTGGGAGGGGGGATCAATTACCATCTTATCTTCTCTAGCAGAACCGTGGGTCCATCTCTGCTAGGCTAGGGTACATTTCACCGAGCTTTTTCCAACTGGTCTCTCCAAATATGTCTACAACAAATCAGCCCACTGAGGTTTCTGAGCACATGGACTACTACACCGACACTGAAGGCCTGATAAACTCAGCAGCAGTGGGAATGTCTATGTGTGTGTGTCCCGTGTGTATTCTGCATGCTTGTTAATGCCTGTGCAGTTATGTTCATCTGCGAAGAAGGGTGCTTAGGCAGTTTAATGGAATCCATTTGGGGTGAAAGGTGTGATTTTGCCCAATGAAATTCCCCCCTCGCAGTCCAGCTCCCAGACCGACTGGCCAGCAGGGTCACCCTCCGGGGACGTCTGAGAGATCCGGGACATTCGATCGGAAGGGCTTGCCTCCTCCTCCTCCTTGTCCACCTCTGCGTCCCCCGGGGTCACCGCGTTGGGGATCCGATGGATGCAGGCAGCTGCGATCTCCTGGTGGAAGGCGGTGTCCTGGTTGTAGGAGATGAGCTCGTTGCTGATGTTCACCGTCTCCACCTGGGTGTGGGAGCACAGGTGACTGCAGCCCAGCAGTTGGGCGAACACCTTCCGGAAGTCCGCGTTGAAGGCATAGATGATGGGGTTGAGGGAGGAGTTGGCCCAGCCGAACCAGACGAAGACGTCGAAGGTGGTCTCGCTGACGCAGAGGAAGCTCTCGGGGTGTCCGCTGCAGAAGGGGACCATGCAGTTAAGGATGAAGAAGGGCAGCCAGCAGCACACGAAGACCCCCATGATCACCGATAGGGTTTTGAGGACCTTAGTCTCCTTCTTGATGGATGCCCGCAGGCCCGTGTCAGGCGCGCAGGCCTCGCGGCTGCGGCAGCTCTGCGCATGCTCTGCTGCTCTCTCCAGCGAGGAGATCCTACGGATCTGCACCTGGGCGATGCGGTAGATACGCGTGTAGGTCACGATCATGATGGCCACCGGGATGTAGAAGCTGATGAGCGAGGACGAGATGGCGTAAGTGCGGTTCAGGCTGGAGTCGCAGTTCTCCGCACTCCTATCCGACTCCCCGGCTTCCTCCCAAGGCGTCCCGTTGGCCAGGTTGGATGGAGGGTCCAGCCCACCCCTGGTGCCCACCTTGTCCCTGTGCCAATGGAGCTGGACTGGGATGAAGGAGATGAGAATGGACAAGGTCCACGCCAGGCCGACCATGACCAAGGCCACACGCTGGGTCATCTTGCGCTCGTAGCAGAAGGGCCTGGAGATGGCCCAGTAGCGGTCCACGCTGATGATGCATAGGTTCAGGATGGAGGCGGTGGAACACATGATGTCGAAGGCCACCCAGATGTCGCAGAAGGCCCCAAAAGGCCAGTAACCCGCCACCTCGGCCACCGCCTTCCAGGGCATGACCAGCAACGCCACGAAGAGGTCGGACACCGCGAGGGATACGATGAACACGTTGGTCATCTTGGCGCGCAGGTGGCGGCTGCGCACGACGGCCGCGCACACCAGCACGTTGCCCAGCAGGGTCCAGACGATGAGCAGGGTCAGGAGGCCGGCGGTGACCACCTGCGCGGGCCCCAGCAGCGTCGCCCCCTCCGAGTCCCCCACGGCGCCCCCCTGCGCCAGCTGCTGCTGCCCCGACCGCGCCCGGTGCGAGGTGCCGTTCCGCCCCGGGGGCAGCATATCGAGTTCGGCTGCAAAGGCGGGCTGCGCGCGGTCCCGACTTCTGCCCTGCGCCCCCCGGGCGGCCCCATCAGGTACCCGGGGGGTGGCACCCCGGGACCCGCAGCTTAAGGGATTCCCGAGCCCCGGGGGCCGCTCACCGTGTGCTGCGCTGGGGGGGTCCCCGGAGAGCGCCGGGACCCCTCTCGCATCCTCGAGTGCCACCGGCTTCGTGACCGCGTTGCGCCCCTCTGGTGCTGGGAAGCGGCGGGTCCAGCCGGTGGCGGCAGCGGCGGCAGCGGCTGTGTCTGGTTCGGAGCCGGAGAAGCGGAGAGCGAGCCGCCACCGAGGGGGCGGAGGCGCCGGGCGAGCTCTGCCTGCTCCGTCCCCCGCAGCTCCCGGGGCCCGCGCTCCCGCCCCAGCGCCGCGGCGCTCCAATCTCCCGCGCCCCCGCCCCACCTTGCCTTGGTGCCCTTACTCTGCACGCTGCGCCCGCCGGAGTCTGGCGACCAAACCCGCAGGTTCGTGAAGCGCCCTAGTACCAGACCCTGGCCCTGGGAAGACCCAGACCCGCGCCCCCAGGAAGCTGGAGAGGTGCCAGCCCATCCCTGGTGCCCTGGCCCTGACCACGTTTGGAATCACTGGCTTCTAGACCGGGAAAGAATGTTTCAAGAGGAGGGCTTTGGATTTCTCATAGATCAAAGCCCCACTCAGGACTCTCTTCTGACTGTGTGACCTTAAAGTCTTCTTTAACTTCCCTGGGCCTTGCTTTCCTCATCCACAAAATGGGGGAGGGGCGATTCCTTCCCCATCGGGTGGTGTAGAGTTCAATGAAGCCAGGAGGCAGTTTCTCCAGGGAACATCTCCCAACTTCCCCGAGCATCCATCCTAAGACTGACCTCTTGGGAAAGCCCTTGCCCCTCGCCCACCCCCAATCCTTACATGGCTTTCCCTTTGGGGAATAATTCGGGTGAACCCAGCAGGCAAGGAGGAAGGAGGGACCTCAAGCCAGTCTGGGGTTTCCCCCTGCAGGGCGCTTTCAGTCCTTCCTTTGGAGGGATGGATTGGTTCCTGTCTCATTCTTAACAGAAGAGGAACCTGAGACGTGAATAAGTGGCTCAAAGCCCAGATTCTTAAATGGTGAGGAAACACTGGAGAGGGTGGGTGGTGCGCCTGGATGGCACCTCCCTCCCAGCTGACAAGCTCCAGTTGCGAGTTGTCAGGTCTGGTGTTAAGCCTGGCTGAAAGCAGCTGCAGAGAGAAATGGAGGAGGCAGCAGGGTTCTGCCCAGTCTCATCTGAGACCCGCTGATCCACACACCTGGACTGCACTGAGGTCTAGAAACAGGGGCTGAACTCTTTCATCCCTTCCCTCGTCTCTCTCCACCCTGACCCGCCTGCCCCATTCACACTGGCCCCCACCTGCACCCTGGTCCGATAGCCAGCCTGCTCGTCCTTACACAGCCTCTCCCCGCTCAAACCATCTCCCCTCTTCTATGGGAGCTTTCTGCTCTCATAGATGACAAGACGATCTGTCCAGGGGTCTATGCCTAAAACTAGAGACTCACACTTACTACTTCCCCTCCCCATCTCCTAGGTGGGGGACCACCCCTCTCTCCACTGACATCCCTGCCGGGACTGTTCCTCCTCTAAGCTGTTTTATGATGACACGATCCTAGCCTCTGGTTTTGTCCACTCTCTGCTCGGTGTCAGGCAGAGTGATCTTTCTCAGATACAACTATGATCCTCTCCCCTGATGAAACACCCTGTGATCCTTGATCCTTTTAAGTCTTGTAAGCACTGTGTCCTTGCCCAGTGCCCCAACTTCTGCCCCTCCTCCACACACAGGCTGGATTCAAGCCACTACCAACACACACACACACACAACAAATTGTAATTTCTCTAATGAGTTGTACTGTAATTCCGCACCCTGAAACGACCTCCATCCCATCTTGTCCTCCTGGGGAACACCAACACGTGATTTTAGAAAAGAACTTGAACTTTAGAGACAGGTGGTTGAATTTCAGTTCTTTATTCACTTATCCAACAAATATTTATTGAGCACCTATTATGTCCCAGATGCTGTTTTATTTGCTGAGAATACAAAGGTAGATCTATGTCAAAGTGTTAGTCCCTCAGTTGTGTCAGACTCTTTGCAACCACATGGACGGTAGCCAGCTAGGCTTCTCTGTCCGTGGGATTTCCCAGACATGAATACTAGAGTGGGTTGCCATTCCCTCCTCCAGGCTTCCCTGGTGGCTCAGATGGTAAAGCATCTGTCTGCAATGCAGGAGACCTGGGTTCAATCCCTGGGTTGGGAAGATGCCCTGGAGATGGAAATGGCACCCCACTCCAGTGCGCTTGCCTGGAAAATCCCATGGATGGAGGAACCTGGTAGGCTACAGTCCATGGGGCCGCAAAGAGTCGACATGACTGAGCTACTTCACTTCACTTCCTCCAGGGGATCTTCCCGACTCAGGGATCGAACCCAGGTCTCCCACATGGCAGGCAGATTCTTTACCCCCTGAGCCACCAGGAAGGCCAGTATATATACATTGCCCTTTCCCTCCACAAGGTTATGTCTAGCAGTGGGTATAGGCTTTAACCCAAGAGTCATCCAGAGTAATGTACAATTACAACTGTTGCAAGTGCTACTCAGGAAGAGTACACGGCCTTATGAAAGTGTATAATAGGTGGAACTGACCAAGACAAAATGTTTAGGGAAGGCTTCCCTGAGGAAGTCTCGCTTTGTGTTGAAATCTCATTGAAGAAGGCAAAAGGGAAAAGAGAAAGAACCGCAGGGCAGGACGGAACAGGTTTTAACTAACTGTGGAATTTGGGTAAGCTTACTTGATTTCTCTGAGCCTCAGTTTCCTCATCTTCAAAACGAATTGATCATTGTAGTTTAAAAGATACATGTGATGATACCAGAATCATTCCAGTATGAGTGATGAACTGCCCATCTGCGCAGGCAGCAGAGGGAAGGGCAACATGGAAGAGAGGATGTTCAAGCTGGAGCGTGAAATGGAGTTCACCAGCATTCTGGGGTTGGAAGGGCATTCTTAGCAGAGGGAACAGCATGTGCAAAGGCATGAAGCTTCGTGTGTGAAAGGACAGACTTCAAAACTCCAGGATTTTCCCTCTGTTATCCGAAGGACCAGGTGTCTCATTATTTTGGGAAACTGAGATTTTCCTCTCTATCCACAAGACCCTAATGCAAGCAAGGTAAGGTGAATTCGCTCAGTCGTGTCCATCCACATGGACGGTAGCCAGCTAGGCTTCTCTGTCCGTGGGATTTCCCAGACATGAATACTAGAGTGGGTTGCCATTCCCTCCTCCAGGCTTCCCTGGTGGCTCAGATGGTAAAGCATCTGTCTGCAATGCAGGAGACCTGGGTTCAATCCCTGGGTTGGGAAGATGCCCTGGAGATGGAAATGGCACCCCACTCCAGTGCGCTTGCCTGGAAAATCCCATGGATGGAGGAACCTGGTAGGCTACAGTCCATGGGGCCGCAAAGAGTCGACATGACTGAGCTACTTCACTTCACTTCCTCCAGGGGATCTTCCCGACTCAGGGATCGAACCCAGGTCTCCCACATGGCAGGCAGATTCTTTACCCCCTGAGCCACCAGGAAGGCCAGTATATATACATTGCCCTTTCCCTCCACAAGGTTATGTCTAGCAGTGGGTATAGGCTTTAACCCAAGAGTCATCCAGAGTAATGTACAATTACAACTGTTGCAAGTGCTACTCAGGAAGAGTACACGGCCTTATGAAAGTGTATAATAGGTGGAACTGACCAAGACAAAATGTTTAGGGAAGGCTTCCCTGAGGAAGTCTCGCTTTGTGTTGAAATCTCATTGAAGAAGGCAAAAGGGAAAAGAGAAAGAACCGCAGGGCAGGACGGAACAGGTTTTAACTAACTGTGGAATTTGGGTAAGCTTACTTGATTTCTCTGAGCCTCAGTTTCCTCATCTTCAAAACGAATTGATCATTGTAGTTTAAAAGATACATGTGATGATACCAGAATCATTCCAGTATGAGTGATGAACTGCCCATCTGCGCAGGCAGCAGAGGGAAGGGCAACATGGAAGAGAGGATGTTCAAGCTGGAGCGTGAAATGGAGTTCACCAGCATTCTGGGGTTGGAAGGGCATTCTTAGCAGAGGGAACAGCATGTGCAAAGGCATGAAGCTTCGTGTGTGAAAGGACAGACTTCAAAACTCCAGGATTTTCCCTCTGTTATCCGAAGGACCAGGTGTCTCATTATTTTGGGAAACTGAGATTTTCCTCTCTATCCACAAGACCCTAATGCAAGCAAGGTAAGGTGAATTCGCTCAGTCGTGTCCAACTCTTTGCGACCCCGTGGACTGTATCCTACTAGGCTTCTCCGTCCATGGGATTCTCCAGGCAAGAATACTGGAGTGGGTTGCCATTTCCTTCTCCAGGGGATCTTCCCGACCCAGGGATCGAACCTGGGTCTACCCGCATTGGAGGCAGATGCCTTAACCTCTGAGCCACCATGCAAGCAAAGTAGATTAATATGCTGCCAGAGTGCTTCAGCCCATGTCTCTCCCATCCTCACCGGGAGCAGTTTGCCTGCTGGGGATGATGGTTTTGTGTAAGCAGTGGCTGCTGTCGCTCATCCAAGCTCCTTCCCCACATTTTTTCAAAAGAACTGGGCATACAAAGTGCCCAGGGAGTCTGGGCAAGGAGTCTCCTGGTCAGCCTCAGAACTCAGCCTCATCGGCACAGATTCTAACCAACAAGGCAGCTAAATAAACTCCTTCTCTTATTTTGTCCAAGCCAGAGCCCTGCGCTCAGAGGATGACAGTAACCAAATGATCCTCTCACAAGTTTGGCTCCTGCAAAATTGTACTAAGGGGATTTTTCTTAGAACATTTTAGGACAAAGGGAGTTTTCCTAATCCAGCCAGCTAATAGTCTTCCCTTTCAACTCACTGATCCTTTTTATTCTGAAGATATATTTTAAATTGGATTTGCTTCTCTGAGACATCAGCTAAATCAATATGCCAACAGCCAGGATTTTGCTACTGCTACTGCCGTTGCTAGTATCAAGAATCAACTCTCTTTTACACCAGGGCAGGCTTAGTTCCTTGCCTATGGGATACACACAGACTGGCAACACACTCAGCTTGGCTCAGCAGAGCCCTGGCAGGTAGGTAGAGGTGAAATATCAGCCTCCATCCCAGAGGCTGGAGAAACCCTCTTAAGCACATATCCACTGATGATGACCTGGGGGTCTCTTCAAATCTAAGGGCTGGTCCCCTGGCCCCCATTCCTTCCCAACTCAGAAACACAGAAAGCTGAAAGTGGCTATTTCTGGCAGGTAAAAAATAGCTATCCCAGAAGCTAGCATATTCATGTAGGTATTCCCTGGTGGCTCAGAGGTTAAAGCATCTGCCTGGAATGATGGAGACCCGGGTTCAATCCCTTGGTTGGGAAGATCCCCTGGAGAAGGAAATGGCAACCCACTCCAGTACTCTTGCCTGGAGAATCCCATGGAGGGAGGAGCCTGGTAGGCTACAGTCCATGGGGTCGCAAAGAGTCAGACACAACTGAGCGACTTCACACTATCCCAGAAGTTAGCGTATTCATGTAGGGTGGGAGAGGGCTTTGCAAGTCAGACAGTCCTGGGTTCAAATCCCTCTTCTCTGACGTACTAACTCTGGAACCTTGAGCAAGTTACTTAACCTCTCTGAGCCTCAGTTTCCTTGTCCTTAAAATGATAACACACAAACTTGGATCCTGGGGTGGGATGGAGCACGTGGCCACTCATGCATCCTTGACCAAAACCAAGTCACATGGGCAAGTGAGAACTATGCCCTGTCCACTGAGAAGTCACAGCAAGGTGGGGAGGCCAGGAGCAATTGTGAGCAAATAAAATCAGCCACACGGTCTGCAGTAAATGAAGCCATTATGGCTTCATTGTTCCCAGGTGGCTCCGACAGCCAAGTCCTTCTCTCTGTCCCCTCTGCCACCCCCAATTCAGGTCCTCATCACCTGCTGCCCGTATGGTCGCCAGAGCCTCCCAACAGGTCCCTGTGTCTTGGTGTCTTCTCTCCTCTCCATCTGATCCTCAGCCATCAAGAAGGTCCTCCTAAAACACAGATGGGATGCCCTTCATCAGCTTAAACACATTTTCATGATACCTCGTGACCCACAATATTAATTATTCACCCAACTAACAAAAATTAATCTATTAATCCCAAACTCCTTAGCACAGTCTGGTCACCACCTATATACCTGTTTATTCACCTGTTATCAGCCTCATCCCTCACCTTCCAAGTCTTCCCCAGTAGACCCCATCTCCCACCCACCCCAAATGCCTCCCTCGTCTCCCAGCACGCCTGGTTCTTTCAGGCCTTCTGTCCTTGCCCTAGATCTCTCCTGCACCTGAGATGTCCCAGCCTCTCTTCTGAGTGGGAGTTAAGGCCCATTCAGCTTTCAAACCTAGTGCGAGTGGACCGCCCGGATGGGTCTTCCTCAAGGGAGGCAACCATTCAGTGTTGCTGCAGCACACGGCACCGACCTCTGTTACAGCTCACAAGCCCGCAGTCATGTGACGGTCTGTTCATTTACTGTTTGCCTATCTTTCTCCCCAGAGCTTCCCAGGTGGCGCTAGTGGCAGAGAATTCTCCTGCCGATGCAGAAGACACAAGGGAAAGTGAAAGTCGCTCTGCTGCTGCTGCTGAGTCACTTCAGTCGTGTCCGACTCTTTGCAACCCCATGGACTATACAGTCCATGGAATTCTCCAGGCCACAATACTGGAGTGGGTAGCCTTACCCTTCTCCAGGAGATCCTCCCAACCAAGGGATCGAACCCAGGTCTCCGGCATTGCAGGTGGATTCCTTACCTGCTGAGCCACCAGGAAAGCCCAAAAATACAGGGATAGGGTAGCCTATCTCTTCTCCAGGAGATCTTCCCAACCCAGAAATCGAACTGGGGTCTCCTGTATCACAGGTGGATTCTTTACCAACTGAGCTATCAGGGAAGCCCCAGAAGACATAAGAAACATGGATTTGATCCCTCAGTTGGGAAGATCCCCTAGAGTAGGAAACAGCAACCCACTCCAATATTCTAGTCTGGAAAAATCCATGGACAGAGGAACCTGGCGGACTACAGTCCATGGGGCAGCAAAGGGTCAGACTTGACTTACTGTTTACTTACCTTTCTATCCAGGACTTCCCAGATGGTGCTAGTGGTACTCTCCTGCCAATGCAGAAGAAGTCAGTGAAAAGTGAAAGTGAAAGTCGCTCAGTTGTGTTCAACTCTTTGCAACCCCACGTGTGCACGCACGCACACACGC
The DNA here is from genome assembly GCA_006410635.1 of Cephalophus harveyi. NCBI lineage: Eukaryota > Metazoa > Chordata > Mammalia > Artiodactyla > Bovidae > Cephalophus > Cephalophus harveyi. The sequence continues at coordinate 327,601 of SJYT01004301.1, read as the reverse complement.
ATGCACACAGACACCTTTCTCCCCCTGCTGTAAACCACCTGAGATGAAGTTATCTTGGCCTCTTGGAGTCAGCGTGGCTACAAGGAACAGAGCTGGTATTTGTTGAATGAATAAAAGCATTGTGGCAGAAAGGGGAGAGTGCACCAACTGCCCGTTTGTTCTCTGCGCCGCCCAGACTCCCTTGTGCTTCTGGCAACTGAAAACACGAGCAAAAGGATGGTCCTTGTCGGAAGCACCTTGAAAACTGGCTTGACTCCTGGGCCATCTCTTCAGCAACGACCTCGTACGGGGATATGAGGGCTGCAAAGATGGAATCTCCCAGGATCCACTGCCTGCATCAGACTCTCCATGAGCGAGACATCTGCTTCTTTCTCCGGGTCACTTTGGTTAGCATGACTAATACGCCGATGAGTAAGCATTGCTCCATTTCTGATGGCTTCAAAAGGAGTGTTGCTCAGTATCCACAGGGCACTGAGATCCTGGTTTATAAATACCAGCCATCCGCAAGGGATTCAGAGTGTCTCGGAGAAACGGCCGAGGCCAGAGCTGGGTGGAGAAGGTGCCGCACGGGTGTGGGACACCACGTGGTGCCAGGAGACAAGAAAGTGCTCAAAGAATGACAGAAACGTGTCAAACGGACCTGACAACCAAGTCAAAGGGGCTCCCACTTGCCACATCTGGGATAATGTGAGCATCAGAACTAATCATCATAATAATGGATTATAATCTACTGAGTAAAATGAAGCTCCATGAATTCCTTGTGAAAAAAGAAAAATGAAGGAACAAGGAAGGGAGGGAGGAAGAAAGGGAGGGAGGGAAAGAAAGCAGAGGAGGGATAAGTTGAGAATTGGGGGTTAACATACACACTATTTTTGGAGAAGGAAATGGCAACCCACTCCAGTGTTCTTGCCTGGAGAATCCCAGGGATGGGGGAGCCTGGTGTCTATGGGATTGCACAGAGTCGAACATGACTGAAGTGATTTAGCATACACACTATTACATATAAAGTAGAATAAAAACAAGGACCTATTGTGTAGCACAGGAAACTATACTCAATATCTTGTAATAACCTACAATAGAAGAGAATCTGAAAAAGAATATATATGTATGCTTATATATGTATGGTCATGGTGGAGAGTTCCGGCAAAATGTAGTCCACTGGAGAAGGGAATGGCAAACCAATTCAGTATTCTTCCCTTGAGAACCCCATGAACAGTATGAAAAGTAAAAAAAAAAAAAAATAGGACACTGAAAGATGAACTCCCCAGGTCAGTAGGTGCCCAATATGCTACTGATGATCAGTGGAGAAATAAATTCAGAAAGAATGAAGAGACAGAGCCAAAGCAAAAACAACACCCAGTTGTGGATGTGACTAATGATGGAAGCAAGGTCCGATGCTGTAAAGAGCAATATTGCATAGGAACCTGGAATGTTAAGTCCATGAATCAAGGCAAATTGGAGATGGCAAGAGTGAATGTCAACATTTTAGGAATCAACAAACTAAAATGGACTGGAATGGGTGAATTTAACTTAGATGACCATTATATCTACTACTGTGGACAAGAATCCCTTAGAAGAAATGGAGTAGCCATCACAGTCAACAAAAGAGGTCCGAAATACAGTACTTGGATGCAATCTCAAAAAAGACAGAATGATCACTGTTTGTTTCCAAGGTAAACCATTCAATATCATGGTAATCCAAGTCTATGCCCCAACCAGTAATGCTGAAGAAGCTGAAGTTGAACGGTTCTATGAAGACCTACAAGACCTTCTAGAACTAACACCCAAAAAAGATGTCCTTTTCTCTTTTTTAATATAAATTTATTTATTTTAATTGGAGGTTAATTACTTTACAATATTGTATTGGTTTTGCCATACATTATAGGGGACTGGAATGCAAAAGTAGGAAGTCAAGAAACACCTGGAGTAACAGGCAAATTTGGCCTTGGAGTACAGAATGAAGCAGGACAAAGGCTAATAGAGTTTTGTCAAGAGAACACACTGGTCATAGCAAACACCCTCTTCCAAAAACACAAGAGAAGACTCTACACATGGACATCACCAGATGGTCAACACTGAAATCAGATTGATTATATTCTCTGCAGCCAAAGATGGAGAAACTCTATATGGTCAGCAAAAATAAAACTGGGAGCTGACTGTGGCTCAGATCATGAACTCCTTATTGCCAAATTCAAACTCAAATTGAAGAAAGTAGGGAAAACTGCTAGACCATTCAGGTCTAAATCAAATCCTTTATGATTATACAGTAGAAGTGAGAAATAGATTTAAGGGCCTAGATCTGATAGATAGAGTGCCTGATGAACTATGGACAGAGGTTCATGACACTGTACAGGAGGCAAGGATCAAGACCATCCCCAAGAAAAAAAAAAATGCAAAAAAGCAAAATGGCTGTCTGAGGAGGTGTTACAAATAGCTGTGAAAAGAAGAGACACCAAAAGCAAAGGAAAAAAGGAAAGATATATCCATCTGAATGCAGTGTTCCAAATAACAGCAAGGAGAGATAAGAAAGCCTTCCTCAGTGATCAGTCCAAAGAAATAGAGGAAAACAATAGAATGGGAAAGATTAGAGATCTCTTCAAAAAAATTAGAGATACCAAGGGAACATTTCATGCAAAGATGGGCTCAATAAAGGACAGAGATGATATGGACCTAACAGAAGCAGAAGATATTAAGAAGAGGTGGCAAGAATACACAGAAGAACTATACAAAAAAGATCTTCATGACCCAGATAATCAGGATGGTGTGATCACTCACCTAGAGCCAGACATCCTGGAATGTGAAGTCAAGTGGGCCTTAGGAAGCATCACTATGAACAAAGCTAGTGGAGGTGATGGAATTCCAGTGGAGCTATCTCAAATCCTAAAGATGTTGCTGTCAAAGTGCTGCACTCAATATGCCAGAAAATCTGGAAAACTCAGCAGTGGCCACAGGACTGGAAAAGGTCAGTTTTCATTCCCATCGCAAAGAAAAGCAATGACAAAGAATACTCAAACTACTGTACAATTGCACTCATCTCACATGCTAGTAAAGTAATGCTCAAATTTCTCCAAGGCAGGCTTCAGCAATACATGAACCGTGAACTTCCAGATGTTCAAGCTGGTTTTAGGAAAGGCAGAGGAACCAGAAATCAAAATGCCAACACCTGCTGGATCATGGAAAAAGCAAGAGAGTTCCAGAAAAACATCTATTTCTGCTTTATTGACTATGCCAAAGCCTTTGACTGTGTGGATCACAATAAACTGTGGAAAATTCTGAAAGAGATGGGAATACCAGACCACCTGACCTGCCTCTTGAGAAACCTGTATGCAGGTCAGGAAGCAACAGTTAGAACTGGACACGGAACAACAGACTGGTTCCAAATAGGAAAAGAAGTACATCAAGGCTGTATATTGTCACCCTGCTTATTTAACCTCTACAGAGTACATCATGAGAAACGCTGGGCTTGAGGAAGCACAAGCTGGAATCAAGACTGCCTAGAGAAATATCAATAACCTCAGATATGCAGACGACACCACCCTTATGGCATAAAGTGAAGAACTAAAGAGCCTCTTGATGAAAGTGAAAGTGGAGAGTGAAAAAGTTGGCTTAAAGCTCAACATTCAGAAAACTAAGACCATGACATCCAGTCCCATCACTTCACGGGAAATAGATGGGGAAACAGTGATTGACTTCATTTTGGGGGATTCCAAAATCACTGCAGGTGGTGATTGCAGCCATGAAATTAAAAGACACTTACTCCTTGGAAGGAAAGTTATGACCAACCTAGACAGCTTATTAAAAAGCAGAGACATTACTTTGCCAGCAAAGGTCCATCTAGTCAAGGCTATGACTTTTCCAATAGTCATGTATGGGTGAGAGAGTTGGACTATAAAGAAAGCTGAGCACCGAAGAATTTATGCTTTTGAAGTGTGGTGTTGGAGAAGACTCTTTAGAGTCCCTTGGACTGCAAGGAGATCCAACCAGAACATCCTAGAGGAAATCAGTCCTGGGTTCCATTGGAAGGACTGATATTGAAACTGAAACTCCAATACTTTGGCCACCTGATGTGAAGAGATGATTCATTTGAAAAGACCCTGATGCTGGGAAAGATTGAAGGCAGAAAGAGAAGGGGATGACAGAGAATGAGATGGTTGGATGGCATCACCGACTCAATGGACATGGGTTTGAGTGAACTCCAGGAGTTGCTGATGGACAGGGAGGCCTGGCGTGCTGTGGTCCATGGGTCACAAAGAGTCGAACACGACTGAGTGACTGAACTGATTTATGTATAATTGAATCACTTGGCTGTACACCTGAAACACTGTAAATCAACTTCAACTCAAAACATTAAAAAATTAATTTTTTAAAGAAACTTTAAATAAATATACTGATTAAGAGTGCTTTCAGCTGTGCATAATGGAAAGCCTGACCATTCATGCTTTAAGCACTGAAGATATACATACTGGTAAAGAATCTGCCTGCCAATGCAGGGGACATAAGAGATGTGGGCTCAGTCCCTGGGTCAGCATTATCCCCTGAAAAAGGAAATGGCAACCCCCTCCAGTATTCTTGCCTGGAGAATCCCATGAACAGAGGGTCCTGATGGACTATAGTTCACAGGGTCTCAAAGAGTCAGACACGTCTAAAGTGCCTGGGCCCAGCACAACAGGAAATTCAGAGGAAGCCAGCAAGGGCTGGTGCAGAAGCTCACAGAGTGGACCCAGATCCTTTCCGTCTTTTCATTCAAATGCTTCACCTTCTCAACACCGTGGCCTTGTGTCCTTGGAGCCTCATGGTCACAGGATGACTGTTATGGCTTCTGGAATCATGACCAAGTTCAAACTCCAGGTGCAAAATGGGGGCAGACTGTGTCAGGGGGACTTTTCTCGATGTGTCTCTCACCTGCCACCAGTGAAGAAAATCTTCTTAGAAAGACCTTCTGTCTCATCAGCCAGAGGGAACTAACTTAACTAAGCAGAACAAGCCTCAAGAAGGAGAAACAGTGTTCCCCGCCACCCCCACCCCACCCCCCGCCGCCAGCTGTGCTCCCAACTGGGAGAGGAGGAACTCTGTTGAATGAACAAATAATGAATGCTTAAAGATCTTTTAAGACAAAAATGGGCAACTAGAAGATAGTTTCAATACTATGAAAAGCTCAGTAAGAAAGTGTGCATTTATTTAATATTTGGCTATGAAGTTTAAAAAGTTATGGCGGGGGGGCTGAGTTGGGAGGTTGGGATTGACATATATACACTTATTGATGCTTTGTATAAAATAGATAACTAATGAGAAAATATTGTATAGCTCAGGGAACCCTACTCCGTGCTCTGTGGTGACTTAAACAGGCAGAAAATCCAAAAAAGAGGGGCTGTATGCATATGCATAGCTGATTCACGCTGTCGCATAGCAGAAACTAACACAGCATTGGAAAGCAACTATATTCCAATAAGGCCTTCCCCGATGGCTCAGTGGTGAAGAATATGCCTGCATTGCACCGGACACAGGAGTCGTGGGTTTGATCCCTGGGTCGGGAATATCCCTTGGAGGAGGAAATGGCAACCAACTCCAATAGTCTTGCCTGAAAATTTTCCCAGAGGAGCCTGATGGGCTTATCCATAGGGTCGCAAAGAGTCAGACATTGCTGAGCACACATGCATGTACTCTAATAAAAGTTCATTTAAATGTTATTTATTTGCTATTGGAGAAACTCAGATAAACTTGGTGAGGTCACCACTTCCTGATTAAGCTGTGCAGGGGCTTCCATGCTCCAGGTGGAGAGCTGTGATGGAGCCACTTCACTATCAATAGCTAAAGAAAAGGACCACCATTAAAACAATTTGATACATAAATGTAGGATTAAAAGATACAATAGATATAGGAAGGAAAGCTAAATGATGTTGTGAAAGTTCATAATAGGGACACCAGACCTGGTCCAGGGCTAGTGGAGACTTCCCTGAAAACCCACTGCTTGGATGGAGATCTAACAGATGAGGAGGAATTAAGTAACTGAAAGGAAGAGAAAACAGCAGGTGCAAAGGTCCTGGGGCAGGAGGAAACATAGCCCATTCAAAAAACTAAAGAAGCTGGTCAGTGTGATGGAACGCAGAGGAAAAGAGAAGCAGAAGCACAATGCAAGCGATAGGAGATCAGGCTAAAGAGAAGGGCAAGACAGACCATGCAGGACTCAGGGCCAAATTAAGGTTCTCTGTCTCAATATCAAGGAGAGGTCATGGGAGCGTGTTGGGCAGGGGACGGATAGAGGCATGTTGGCCTTTTTCAAACTCCACTCCAGCCTCAGCGTGAAGGACAGACCAATAGAGGCGAGGGTGAATTGGAGAAGTAAATGAGGAAGCTACTTCAGAAGACCAAAATGGAGACGATCGTGGCTTGCCATAGGTAGTGGTGTTGGAAGTGGGAAGAAGTGGATGGAACCGAAGTATTTGGGGTTAGGAGTGACAGGTGTGGCCATTGGTTAGAAATGAGGCATAAAGGTAGTGTAAAGACAGCTCTTGTATGGCTGACTTGGTAAGAGACAGGCTGGTACAATCCATAGGGATGGAAAATAGGGAGGGAGAGCTGGCCAGAGGAGTGGGAAATCTTGAGCTTGGTGTTGGATGCAATCAGTCTAAAGTGCCTTTGAAACATCCAAGTAGGCTGCCGGAAATAACCAGCCTGTAGTTCAGAGGTCAGGCTGACAATGCAAATTTCAGAGCCAACAGTATCTAAAAAGTAGGTAAGCCCTTGGCCATGAACCAAACCACCAAGGAGAGCAGTGGGAAGCCACGTGGATCCTGTATAGCTGCTGCTGCTGCTGCTGCTGCTAAGTCGCTTCATTCGTGTCCGACTCTGTGCGACCCCATAGACGGTAGCCCACCAGGCCCCCCCGTCCCTGGGATTCTCCAGGCAAGAATACTAGAGTGGGTTGCCATTTCCTTCTCCACCTGTATAGCTACCTACCGGAAATTCCAACACCAAATAGCCAAGAAGAGGGCTATGAGCCTGCCAACAGCCCCAAGAAGGAACGGCCTCAGAGGGAGGGTGTCATCGAAGCCAAGACCCAATTCAGGCTGCTCACCTGCTCCATCTGCAGTCAGGGAAACTCAGACAGAGACAGCTTGTATTGCCCTGGACCACCCAGCTTTTTCTAGGGCAAAGGGAAAAAGCATTTCCTATGGATGCTGTAACAAACTGCCACAAACTTAGTGGCTTAAAACATCACAAAGTTATTATGCTACCATTCTGGACATCAGAAGTCCAAAATGAGTCTTATTGGACTGAAAAGAAGGCATTGGAAGATCCACCAGTGGAAACCCTGGAGGAAAATCCCATTCCTGCCTCTTTCAGCTTCTGGCATTCCTTGGCTTGTGGCCATATCACTTCAGTCTCTGCCTCTGTAATCACATTGCCTCCTCCTCCCATATGTCAAATCTTCCTTGTGACTGCACTGAGGCCCCATCCAGATATTCCAGGAGAATCTCCCACCTTACAATCCTTGACTTGGGACTTCCCTGATAGTCCAGTGGTTGGAACTTCACTTTCCAGTGCAGAGGGATGCAGGTTCAATCCCTCGTTGGGAAACTAAGATCCCACATGCCGCCTAAACATAAAACAGAAGCAATATTGTAACAAATTCAATAAAGGCTTTAAAAAAAAGATTCTTGACTTAACAGCATTTGTAAAGTCCCTTTTGGTTCTGAGTGACCTCTTCACAAGTTCCAAGGACTGGAAAATGTGGACATCTTTAGGGAGCATTGTTTGTCCTCTTACGGGCTCTCTGGGCCGTGTAAAGGACCAGTGTTCTGAGAATTTTTGGAGCCACTCTTCTCCTGGGCAAAGAGAGACGTCTGGTCCACACGTGACAGCACCCCGGAGGCAGAGACCTGAAATGGTCCATGTAGCCTTGATGAGTGCTTGCTGCCTGCTGGGTGCTGTGGTTCCAGCTTTACACGCAGCATCTCAGTTCACGCTTTCAGTGACTCTTAAAAGTATGTCAGGCGGTCTGTACTATCTTACAGAGGAGAAAACCAAGGCGCAGGGAGAGGAAGGCACCTTGCAGTGGAGGGGACCTGAACCTGGACTCAAAGCCTGTCCGTCTCCCCAAACCACACTTCTGCCAGGGAAGCACCAATCCTCAGGGGCCTGTTACAGGGCAGCTCCAGCTCTGCGTGCACCTGGGCTGGTAGACTCGGTGCCCCTTCCTGGAAGGCCCCAGCTCTAGACACTCGCTGAGATCTTGACCTTTCTTCGGGGTCCAGCATAGTACCCAAGGAACACCCAGATTCTAGCTTCAGGGACAGAGTCCTCGCCTGTTTCTGCAGTTCACCCATGGCCACGGTGATGGCCATGTCTTAAACACCACAGTGCCATCATGCCTGCACATGCTCAGTTGCTTCAGTCGTGTCTGACTCTGTGCGACCCCATGGACTGTAACCTGCCGGGCTCCTCTATCCCTGGGATTCTCCAGGCGAGAGTACTGGAGTGGGTTGCCAGGCCCGCCTTTACACTGTAGGAGAAGCTGCACTTTGGGGGAGGTGCTCTGTGCAGGAAGGTGGCCTGCCCTGTTCCCCCTCTGGCCACTCGCTGGCTCTGTGACCCGATGGACACAGCTGGGAGGCTCAATTCTGCCCAGTGAGCAGGCCACGTCCTCCCCGTCCAGCTTGGGTGGGTAAAGGGCTGACCGCGGCCAGACTGGAGCACTGAGGGGAAGAAGGAACGCCTGCCATTCCCTAGATCGCATTCCTGGAAAAGATGAAACCATTTTTGTCAAGTCAGGTGCTCACGGGACAGTTGACAGGACTGTAAGAAGATATTGGAGGAAGCGGTGGGCAGCATGCTATGGACACAGAGGAAAGGATGTGTCAGTGGGTGGGTTCTATGTGCTAATTCCCCACCACCAACCAGTGCTGCAGACCCCACCCTCTCTCAGGCTTATCCTTCCACGTTAGAGCTGGGGCCAAGTTCAGGGAGTGCTAGTCAGGATACAAGTAGCAAAGTACCCAATGCACAGCAAGCTCCCAAGGCCAGATCCAGCCTACTGCCTGTTTGGATCAATAAAGTTTTATTGGCACATCTATACCCATTCATTGATGAAGGGCTGTGGCTGCTTTCATGCCTCAGGGGCAAAGGTGAGTAGTTGCAACAGAGAACTAAAATATGTTCTACTTGACACTCTACAGAAAATGTTTGCCCACTCTTTGCTTAGATAACAATAACGTTTATCTCCCATAAGAAGTTCAGACAACCAGTGAGAGGGAACTCTACCCAATACTCCGTAATTGTCTATATGGGGCAAAAATTTTTTTAAAAGAGTGAATATAGATATCTATAACTGATTCACTTTGCTGTACACCTGAAACTCACACAACATTGTGAATCAGCTATATTTCAATAAATATTTTCCATTGTCAAAAAGAGTTCAAATCTCCTATCAAAACAAGGAGTCCAGAGGAAGACAGCTCCAGGATCAGACAGGGGTACAGTGAGGACCCAAGCTCCTTCTTCTGTATCTTGGCCTCTCTTTCTTGGGTTTGTCGCTTCACGGTCCCAAACTGGCTGCCATGGCTCCAGCCTTGATGACTTCCTCCTACAGTCACATTTAGGCAGGAAGAGGTGCAGACCTCCTCCTCATCTCTTTCTTATTAGGGAAATAAATCCTTCCAGGGCTATCCAGCAGAGGCCTCTTACCTCTCATGGTAAACAACAGGGGTCAGCAAATATTTTCTGTAAAGATCCAGATAGTAAATACGGCAGGTTTTATGGATCATGTATGGTCTCCGCAGCAAATTCTTTTTTGAAACTGTTTTTTAAAAAAAACTTTTAAAAATGTGAAAACCATTCTAGCTCACAGGTGCAGATTACCCACACATGGCCTAGAGCTATTCACATGCCCACTTCCATACTGATGCCCAGCAAAGGCTGGGCAGGGGGTTCACCATACTTGTCTTAGACCAACGACCCAAAAGTGAGTGTTCTAGACACATCCGCAAAGACAGGTAGGCGGCCCTGGCGGCTGTCAGGGGGAGAGTGGGATCACTTCCTGTCCCAGGGGGAAGAAGCGATTGGCTGCTGGTTTTTCCTACGGAGCGGGAGAGCAAACCCCACCTGGAGACCTCCGTGGAGCCGTGTGCCCTGCTTGGCTCCTGATCCAGAGCAGGCAGCGCGCGGCACATCCTAACGGACAGGCTCCTGCGCTCTGTATTAACAACCAGGCTTAAAGCGCCCTCTTGTGCCTTAAAGGTGAAGGACGGCCCGGAGGTGTGGACTAGAAGCGCGCAGAGCAGCTCTACCAATTGTACAGCTCATACCAATTGTACAGTTCCCAGCCGTCTACGGGGTCGCACAGAGTCGGACACGACTGAAGCGACGCAGCAGCAGCGCCTGCTGAAAGAACTGACTCATTGCAAAAGGTCCTGATGCTGGGAAAGATTGAAGGCAGGAGGAGAAGGGGACGACAGAGGATGAGATGGTTGGATGGCATCACGGACCGGATGGACATGAGTTTGAGCAAACTCCGGGAGTTGATGAGGAACAGGGAAGCCTGGCGAGCTGCAGTCCATGGGGTTGCAAAGAGCTGGACACGACTGAGTGACTGAACTGAACTGAACTGAGCGCCTGCTCACGTTCTGCTATACGCTGGAGTCCCGAGGGCAGCACACGTGGTCATGCAACCCGTGTGGTGAGGCCCTGGGACAGAAAGAGACAGATCCCGGGCCCCCCCCCAAGGCAGAGGGTCCGATCCAAGAGAGACCCCAGCAAGCAGTGGCAAAGGGCGCCAAGGTGGAGCGCCACGGCGGGTCTACTTAGACTGAAGTCAGTGGAAAGGGAAGAGACAGCGAAAGAAGGAAGGAGGGAGGGGAGGAGAGGGGAGGGAAGCAGAGAGAAATCAAGTGCAGGCTTGCCTGGAAAATCCCATGGACAGAGGAGCCTGGATCCCAAGCTCCTTCTTCTGTATCTTGGCCTCTCTTTCTTGGGTTTGTCGCTTCACGGTCCCAAACTGGCTGCCATGGCTCCAGCCTTGATGACTTCCTCCTACAGTCACATTTAGGCAGGAAGAGGTGCAGACCTCCTCCTCATCTCTTTCTTATTAGGGAAATAAATCCTTCCAGGGCTATCCAGCAGAGGCCTCTTACCTCTCATGGTAAACAACAGGGGTCAGCAAATATTTTCTGTAAAGATCCAGATAGTAAATACGGCAGGTTTTATGGATCATGTATGGTCTCCGCAGCAAATTCTTTTTTGAAACTGTTTTTTAAAAAAAACTTTTAAAAATGTGAAAACCATTCTAGCTCACAGGTGCAGATTACCCACACATGGCCTAGAGCTATTCACATGCCCACTTCCATACTGATGCCCAGCAAAGGCTGGGCAGGGGGTTCACCATACTTGTCTTAGACCAACGACCCAAAAGTGAGTGTTCTAGACACATCCGCAAAGACAGGTAGGCGGCCCTGGCGGCTGTCAGGGGGAGAGTGGGATCACTTCCTGTCCCAGGGGGAAGAAGCGATTGGCTGCTGGTTTTTCCTACGGAGCGGGAGAGCAAACCCCACCTGGAGACCTCCGTGGAGCCGTGTGCCCTGCTTGGCTCCTGATCCAGAGCAGGCAGCGCGCGGCACATCCTAACGGACAGGCTCCTGCGCTCTGTATTAACAACCAGGCTTAAAGCGCCCTCTTGTGCCTTAAAGGTGAAGGACGGCCCGGAGGTGTGGACTAGAAGCGCGCAGAGCAGCTCTACCAATTGTACAGCTCATACCAATTGTACAGTTCCCAGCCGTCTACGGGGTCGCACAGAGTCGGACACGACTGAAGCGACGCAGCAGCAGCGCCTGCTGAAAGAACTGACTCATTGCAAAAGGTCCTGATGCTGGGAAAGATTGAAGGCAGGAGGAGAAGGGGACGACAGAGGATGAGATGGTTGGATGGCATCACGGACCGGATGGACATGAGTTTGAGCAAACTCCGGGAGTTGATGAGGAACAGGGAAGCCTGGCGAGCTGCAGTCCATGGGGTTGCAAAGAGCTGGACACGACTGAGTGACTGAACTGAACTGAACTGAGCGCCTGCTCACGTTCTGCTATACGCTGGAGTCCCGAGGGCAGCACACGTGGTCATGCAACCCGTGTGGTGAGGCCCTGGGACAGAAAGAGACAGATCCCGGGCCCCCCCCCAAGGCAGAGGGTCCGATCCAAGAGAGACCCCAGCAAGCAGTGGCAAAGGGCGCCAAGGTGGAGCGCCACGGCGGGTCTACTTAGACTGAAGTCAGTGGAAAGGGAAGAGACAGCGAAAGAAGGAAGGAGGGAGGGGAGGAGAGGGGAGGGAAGCAGAGAGAAATCAAGTGCAGGCTTGCCTGGAAAATCCCATGGACAGAGGAGCCTGGAAGGCTGCAGTCCACGGGGTCGCTGAGGGTCGGACACGACTGAGCGACTTCACTTTCTCTTTTCACTTTCATGCATTGGAGAAGGAAATGGCAACCCACTCCAGTGTTCTTGCCTGGAGAATCCCAGGGACGGGGGAGCCTGGTAGGCTGCTGTCTATGGGGTCGCACAGAGTCAGACACGACTGAAGTGACTTAGCAGCAGCAGCAGGGGTGCCTGGGAGAGAGGGAGGGACCAGCACAAGAAGAGGATGGAGCCACAGAGGCCAGATCCTGAAGACCCCGACAGACCACCGTTAGGAGTTTGTGAAAAGTGAAAAGGTTACCCAATCATGTCTGCAGCCCTATGGACTGTAGCCTGCCAGGTTCCTCTGTCCATGGGATTCTCCAGGCAAGAATACTGGAGTGGACTGCCATTCCCATCTCCAGGGGATCTTCCCAATCCAGGGATCGAACCCAGGTCTCCTCCAGTACTTTTTTTTAAAAGCAACTGGAAGCCATGGAAGGGTTTTAGCAGGTGACCTAATTTGATCTACGTTTTTTGGACAACTAAGGTGCCTATTCCTCATGGTGCTTAATATGTTATTAGGGCAGCGGAAACACCACACCAGAAGTACCACCCGTTTGAGCATCAAAACACTACGTTCACGCTTCTCCTGCCCCTCCCCACCGTTCGCTTGGGGTCTGCTCACCAAACCCCAAGAGCACCCTCCCCACCAGCTGCCCTGACAGGTCCCACTCCGGCCTCATGCTGGGGACTCTCCTCTTGCAGGAATCCGCAGCAAAACACCCTGATCCTCCAGACCTCTCGATGGATCAAGGATGCCCCGCCCCGCCTCGGGAAGTGAGAGGTGGAGAGGGCACGTGCGGGAAGCATCCTTCTTAAAACTAAATAGCTCTCTCAGCTTCCCTGTGAAAACTCAAAATCTTCCCGGTCCTCCCCTGGTATGCTGACACCCACCTCTGACACATCGCGGGAACCCAGACAGAGTCCAATCAGGGCACCTGTTACCCTAGAGGCTGGTCCCACCCCCTCATTTTGGCCTCAAAGTGCGAGTGAACTCAGCAGAAAAGGCACCAGCGCCCCCTGCTGGCCGTGCTCCTCTACGGCAACGCCCACAATCCCACTGAAGAACCAGCTGTTTCCAGCAGCGTCCTCTTCACCGCTTCACCGTTTGAACTTATGACCAACCTAGACAACATATTAAAAAGCAGAGGCATTACTTTGCCAACAAAGGTCAGTCTCATCAAATCTATGGTTTTTCCAGTAGTCATGTGATGTGAGAGTTATAATATAAAGAAAGCTGAGCGCCAAAGAATTGATGCTTTTGAACTGTAGTGTTGGAGAAGACTCTTGAGAGCCTCATAGACTGCAAGGAGATCCAACCAGTCCATTCTAAAGGAGATCAGTCCTGGGTGTTCATTGGAAGGACTGACGCTGAAGCTGAAACTCCAATACTTTGGCCACCTGATTCGAAGAACTGACTCATTGGAAAAGACCCTGATGCTGGGAAAGATTGAAGGCAGGAGGAGAAGGGGACAACAGAGGATGAGATGGTTGGATGGCATCACCAACTCAATGGACATGAGTTTGAGTAAACTCCAGGAGTTGGTGATGGACAGGGAGACCTGGCATGCCGCAGTCCATGGGGTCGCAGAGTCAGACACGACTGAACGATTGAACTGAACTGTAGCAATTTACAACTGTGTGACAAGGGTGATATTCTTCCGTGAATGTAGTGGCCTGTACACACATCCCCAAGCAATTGTTTCATGGTTATATTCACTGAATTACATTTCTTCATGAGATGATATGTCTAATAGAGAGGGAAATGCAACAGGGTTTTTTTAAAAGGTTTATTGGTCCTGATGCTACAACTTCCTCACAATGCAGTTGTGATCAAAGGTTCCCTCCATTCTAATAGAGTAGGAATTCTTATCCAGCGAGGTTAGGGAGCTTCTGAGACTTCGTAGACAGACCCTGGAGGTGCTTGGTAAACTTGAAGGGTTATGCAGTTAGGGAGGCGCAAGTAGTGATTGTTCCAGCTGGACTTCATGATGATATTCACCCTGGGGAGATATAGGAGGCTAATGTGACTTCCAGATACAGACGTCTAGACAGATGCTGGTGGAAGTGATGTCTTTTGTAAGGCACACCCACATGCCACGGGGATAGTTGTGATCCTGGGAGTCCAACTCCAAAGTTTTTGCTCTCCCACTTGACCTTACCAACAGCTGTGGTACCCAAAAATCACAAGTTCAAATCATCACTTGATCGATGAGCTCAAGCTGCCAAATGCACAGGCTCCTCCCCAGTCTGGTTGCAACAAGTGAGAACAGGTGAGTAAGAGATTTTTCTGGTAACTTGACTGCCCCCAGACATCAGTCCTCACAGTAAAGAACCATGTGGGAAAACAAACCCATGCCAGGTTTCTGATGGTCGTGGAATCATCCCTGGGGAGTGAGTCGGGTGATGTTTACAAGCTAATGGCATTGAGCTACTCCACCTCTGGGATCTACCTGCTGCCAAGGAGACCACACAGTGGTGACCTGGACACCCTCCTCCCAACAATGATGGGGGAATATTGCAAGTTCACCTTGTTTGATGACTCTAGTCCGTCTTCCTTACATTGGCTTTCTTTTCCTTCTCTTTCAAATGCTTTTATTATGAAATATGTCAAGTATATCAAGAAGCACAGAAGAAAACATATGAATGCTTCTATACCAGTCACTTTGCCAAAGATATCAAACATTTCAGATACCACATGTACTTGGATGCAAGTCCAGAACTGGTTGGTCTCCACCCCAGTTCTGGCCCTTCACTTCCTGAACTTCACTGAACTTGAGGTGCCTCCTTTCTTCATATGTGTTTATAACTTTACTGTCTATGGATGTAGCCCCAAAACATCAGAAATTGTTTTGTCTGTTTTAAAACACTATATTAATGGTATCATACCAGTTATAGTTTTATGCTATTTCATTCTTTTTTTTTTTTTTTGGCTACCCCTCGAGGCATGTGGGATCTTAGTTCCCTAACCAAGATTGAACCCTGGCCCTCTGAAATGCTGCAGTGGAAGCATGGAGTACTAGCTACTGGACAGCCAGGGAAATCCTGCTACTTAATACTTATTTCAGCATTGTCTTGTGGGATTACCCAGGTTGAAACACATTCTGGCTCATTCACTTTTCACTCCTGTATAATATTCCTTTGCTGGAATAATCCATAATTTGTTTATTTATACTCCTAATCAATGGCCATTTAGGGTGTTTTCCATTTTTCCCAATGACAAGGGCTATTGCTGTGGACATTTCTGGACACATCTCCTGCATGTGACGAATACATGTGAGGGAGGGTACGTCTGGGGCACATACCCACAGATGAGTGGCATTGCTAGATCTCAAGGAATGTGCACCTTCAGCCCTAATCAGTATTACCAATTCTCTTCAGTCTGGCTTTACCAGTTTGCTCTCCTGCCACCCATGTCCGTGAGTTCCCTTTCTTTCACATCTTGCTGACAACCTTTGACAATCTGATGAATGGGAAATGGCATCTCATTATTATTTTAATTTGTATTGCTCTTGCTTTAGCCCTGAGATCTGGACACTTGTTAACTGCACACTCTGCATCCTACTCTGGAAATCGCATTAATATCAAGGTAATAAATTTGCCTTGGTGCCTAAGCTGGTTGAGTCAGGATGCTTGACTACTCATGGGTTGAAGCTGCCAGGCTAGAATAGCCACCCCAGATGCTGTGGGTTCTTCCTCTTTAGGGAAAAGAGATGACCCCTTTTTAAGAATACTCCCAAATGCCCTGAGCCGCAGAAGACTGTTCTTACTTTTCTGAGCTCTAATGGTGCTCAGAAGAGGTGCTTTGAAGGAGGTCACCATTATCTTCATTACCTCCACCATAGTTTGACCCAGATGATGCTGTGAAAGTGCTGCACTCAATATGGCAGCAAATTTGGAAAACTCAGCAGTGGCCACAGGACTGGAAAAGGTCAGTTTTCATTCCAATTGCAAAGAAAGGCAATGCCAAAGAATGCTCAAACTATTGCACAATTGCATTCATCTCACATGCTAGTAAAGTAATGCTCAAAATTCTCCAAGCCAGGCTTCAGCAATACGTGAACCGTGAACTCCCTGATGTTCAAGCTGGTTTTAGAAAAGGCAGAGGAACCAGAGATGAAATTGCCAACATCTGCTGGATCATGGAAAAAGCAAGAGAGTTCCAGAAAAACATCTACTTCTGCTTTATTGACTATGCCAAAGCCTTTGACTGTGTGGATCACAATCAACTGTGGAAAATTCTGAAAGAGATGGGAATAATAGACCACCTGACCTGCCTCTTGAGAAATCTATATGCAGGTCAGGAAGCAACAGTTAGAACTGGACATGGAACAACAGACTGGTTCCAAATAGGAAAAGGAGTACGTCAAGGCTGTATATCGTCACCCTGCTTATTTAACTTATATGCAGAGTACATCATGAGAATCTCTGGGCTGGAAGAAGCACAAGCTGGAATCAAGATTGCCAGGAGAAATATCAATAACCTCAGATATGCAGATGACACCACCTTTATGGCAGAAAGTGAAGAGGAACTAAAAAGCCTCTTGATGAAAGTGAAAGAGGAGAGTAAAAAAGTTGGCTTAAAGCTCAACATCCAGAAAACGAAGATCATGGCATCCGGTCCCATCACTTCATGGGAAATAGATGGGGAAACAGTGGAAACAGTGTCAGGCTTTATTTTGGGGGGCTCCAAAGTCACTGAAGATGGTGACTGCAGCCATGAAATTAAAAGACACTTACTCCTTGGAAGAAAAGTTATAACCAACCTAGATAGCATATTGAAAAGCAGAGACATTACTTTGCCGACTAAGGTCCATCTAGTCAAGGCTATGGTTTTTCCTGTGGTCATGTATGGATGTGAGAGTTGGACTGTGAAGAAGGCTGAGCCCCTAAGAATTGATGCTTTTGAACTGTGGTGTTGGAGGAGACTCTTGAGAGTCCCTTGGACTGCAAGGAGATCCAACCAGTCCATTCTGAAGATCAACCCTGGGATTTCTTTGGAAGGACTGATGCTAAAGCTGAAACTCCAGTACTTTGGCTACCTCATGAGAAGAGTTGACTCATTGGAAAAGACTCTGATGCTGGGAAGGATTGGGGACAGGAGGAGAAGAGGACGACCTAGGATGAGATGGCTGGATGGCATCATGGACTCGATGGACGTGAGTCTGAGTGAACTCCGGGAGATGGTGATGGACAGGGAGGCCTGGCGTGCTGCAATTCATGGGGTCACAAAGAGTCGGACATGACTGAGCAACTGAACTGAACTGAACTGAAATAACAGGGCGGGTACACAGCTCCACCCATCAATAGAAAATTGGATTAAAGATTTACTGAGCACTGCCCTGCCCATCAGAACAAGACCCAGTTTCCCCCTCAGTCAGTCTCTCCCATCAGGAATCTTCCATAAGCCTCTTATCCTTCTCTATCAGAGCACAGACAGACTGAAAACCACAATCATAGAGAATTAACCCATCTAATTACATGGGTCACAGTCTTGTCTAACTCAAGGAAACTATGGGCCATGCCATGTAGGGCCACCCAAGACAGACAGGTCATGGTGGAGAGTTCTGACAAAATGTGGTCCACTAGAGAATGGCAAACCACTTCAGTATTCTTGCCTTGAGAACCCCATGAACAGGATGAAAAGGCAAACAGATAGAACACTGAAAGATGAACTCCTCAGGTCAGTAGGTGCCCAACACACTATTGGAGATCAGTGGAGAAATAACTCCAGAAAGAATGAAGAGATGGAGCCAAAGCAAAAACAACCCCCAGTTGTGGATGTGACTGCTGTTGGAAGCAAGGTCCAATGCTGTAAAAAGCAATATTGCATTGGAACCTGGAATGTTAGGTCCATGAATCAAAGCAAATTGGAAGTGGTCAAACAGGAGATGGCAAGAGTGAACATCAACATTTTAGGAATCAGTGAACTAATCTGGACTGGAATGGATGAATTTAACTCAGATGACCATTACATCTGCTACAGTGGGCAAGAATCCCTCAGAAGAAATGGAGTAGCCATCATAGTCAACAGAAGAGTCCAGAATGCAGTACTTGGATGCAATCTCAAAAAAGACAGAATGATCTCTGTTCGTTTCCAAGGCAAACCATTCAATATCATGGTAATCCAAGTCTATGCCCCAACCAGTAACGCTGAAGAAGCTGAAGTTGAATGGTTCTATGAAGACCTACAAGACCTTCTAGAGCTAACACCCAAAAAAAGATATCCTTTTCACTATAGGGAACTGGAATGCAAAAATAGGAAGTCAAGAAACACCTGGAGTAACAGGCAAATTTGGCCATGGAGTACAGAATGAAGCAGGGTAAAGGCTAATAGAGTTTTTCCAAGGGAACACACTGGTCATAGCAAACACCCTCTTCCAACAACATAAGAGAAGACTCTACACATGGACATCACCAGATGGTCAACACTGAAATCAGATTGATTATATTCTTTGCAGCCAAAGATGGAGAAGCTCTATAAAGTCAGCAAAAACAAGACTGGGAGCTGACTGTGGCTCAGATTATGAACTCCTTCCTTATTGCCAAATTCAGACTTAAATTGAAGAAAGTAGGGAAAACCACTAGACCATTCAGGTATGACCTAAATCAAATCCCTTACAATTATACAGTGGAAGTGACATAGATTCAAGGGATTAGATCTGATAGACAGAGTGCCTGATGAACTATGGACGGAGCTTCATGACATTGTGCAGGAGGCAGTGATCAAGACCATCCCCAGGAAAAAAGAAATGCAAAAAAGGCAAAATGGCTGTCTGAGGAGGCCTTACAAATAGCTGTGAATAGAAAAGAAGCAAAAAGCAAAGGAAAAAAGGAAAGATATACCCATCTGAATACAGAGTTCCAAAGAACAGCAAGGAGAGATAAGAAAGCCTTCCTCAGTGATCAGTCCAAAGAAATAGAGGAAAACAATAGAATGGGAAAGACTAGAGATCTCTTCAAAAAAATTAGAGATACCAAGGGAACATTTCATGCAAAGATGGGCTCAATAAAGGACAGAGATGATATGGACCTAACAGAAGCAGAAGATATTAAGAAGAGATGGCAAGAATACACAGAAGAACTATACAAAAAAGATCTTCATGACCCAGATAATCACAATGGTATGATCACTCACCTAGAGCCAGACATCCTGGAATGTGAAGTCAAGTGGGCCTTAGGAAGCATCACTATGAACAAAGCTAGTGGAGGTGATGGAATTCCAGTGGAGCTATCTCAAATCCTAAAGATGTTGCTGTGAAAGTGCTGCACTCAATATGCCAGAAAATCTGGAAAACTCAGCAGTGGCCACAGGACTGGAAAAGGTCAGTTTTCATTCCCATCGCAAAGAAAAGCAATGACAAAGAATACTCAAACTACTGTACAATTGCACTCATCTCACACACTAGTAAAGTAATGCTCAAATTTCTCCAAGGCAGGCTTCAGCAATACGTGAACCGTGAACTTCCAGATGTTCAAGCTGGTTTTAGGAAAGGCAGAGGAACCAGAAATCAAAATGCCAACACCTGCTGGATCATGGAAAAAGCAAAAGAGTTCCAGAAAAACATCTACTTCTGCTTTATTGACTATGCACAAGCCTTTGACTGTGTGGATCACAATAAACTGTGGAAAATTCTGAAAGAGATGGGAATACCAGACCACCTGACCTGCCTCTTGAGAAACCTGTATGCAGGTCAGGAAGCAACAGTTAGAACTGGACATGGAACAACAGACTGGTTCCAAATAGGAAAAGAAGTACATCAAGGCTGTATATTGTCACCCTGCTTATTTAACTTCTATAGACTACATCATGAGAAACGCTGGGCTTGAGGAAGCACAAGCTGGAATCAAGATTGCCTGGAGAAATAGCAATAACCTCAGATATGCAGATGACACCACTCTTATGGCAGAAAGTGAAGAGGAACTAAAGAGCCTCTTGATAAAAGTGAAAGAGGAGGGTGAAAAAGCTGGCTTAAAACTCAACATTCAGAAAACTAAAATCATGGCATTGAATCCCATCACTTCACGGCAAATAGATGGGAAAACAGTGGAAACAGTGACAGACTATATTTTCTTGGCTCCAAAATCTTTGCCGATGGTGACTGCAGCCATGAAATTAAAAGATGCTTGCTCCTTGGAAGAAAAGTTATGACCAACCTAGATAGCATATTAAAAAGCAGAAACGTAACTTTGCCAACAAAGGTCTGTGTAGTCAAAGCTATGGTTTTTCCAGTAGTCATGTATGGATGTGAGAGATGGACCATAAAGAAAGCTGAGTGCTGAAGAACTGATGCTTTTGAACTGCAGTATTGGGAAAGACTCTTGAGAGCCCCTTGGACAGCCAAGGAGATCCAACCAGTCCATCCTAAAGGAAATCAGTCCTGAATATTCATTGGAAGGACTGGTGCTGAAGCTGAAACTCCAATACTTTGGCTACCTGATGTGAAGAATTGACTCATTGGAAAAGACTCTAATGCTGGGAAAGATTGAAGGCGGGAGGAGAAGGGGATGACAGAGGATGAGATGGTTGGATGGCATCACTGACTCAATGGACATGAGTTTGAGTAAATTCTGGAAGTTGGTGATGGACAGTGAGGCCTGGCGTGCTGCAATCCATGGGGTCACAAACAGTTGGACACAACTGAGCAACTGAACTGAACTGAGCTGAACTAATAGTATCCTGTGTCTACCTCAAAACCACCAAGCCTGGACCAGTTGTTCCCAGCACTACTGTGACTCCCTGTATCTCTTGGCAGGGCTTAAAACCCACAGGCTGAGGCCCTAGGGCTGTACTGGTGGATACTGATAGAACAGGGAGAAATTAATATTAACCAAAATGGGATCCCGTGGAGAAACCAGCATTCACGTAGGGTCGTCTCACACAGGCTCATTTACCAATATGCCCAGAGACTCAGGAGAAGATGCTTGCCAGGGTGTCATTTATAAAAGTAAACAAACAAGCAAGCAAACCACATCCAACATCAGGGTTTGACTAAATCAGCTATGGCACACCCCTCCAAGGAATGTACTTTGAAGCTGTCTAAAGTCATGTTACAGAAGAGAACACAGTGTCTAGGAATGCCCTTCAAGAGTCTCTACTTGAGGTCCATGGGCTCCTAAGATGCTTCTGGAAAATGATCAGCATCACCTGAGATGCTTATTTAAGCATCCAGGACCAAACTCCAGCCCAATAGAAGGTGACCTTTCACTGAGGAGGCAGGAATCCTAACAGCCTAAATGATTCTAATGCACTCAACCATGTGAGAGTAAGTGCCATGGGAACCCTGAAATACCCTGGTGTCTTAAGATTTAAAAAGCAAGTCACATGCAAATACAACACGTATAAAAACAGTACTGTTTGTGCTTGTGTGAGTCCATATGTGAGTCTATGTGCAATAATGGGTACCCAGGTACCAAAAATTAACAGCAATTACTTCTAGATTGCAAATTCTCAACCTAGGGACTATTAACAATTGGAGCCAGATAATTCTTTGTGATGGAGGCAATCCGGTGCAAACCTCTTTCCCAGCCTCTACCCATGAGCTGCCAGTCGCTGTTGCTGAATGCAAAAGCAGCTGCAGAATGAGAAGTACCATTTATGCTATGGCTGTCTGTTTACAGGTTTGTCTCCTGCACCAGACTCTTGAGATTGAAATAGAATGTCTAGACAGGTCTGCTTGAATCGGTTTTATAATTTCTGGAGCACTAGAAATCCACCACTCGAGACGCCCCCGCGTCACTTGTGCTGTGTATCTGACTTTGCTGTTGCTGTTCAGCTGCTAAATCGTGCCTGGCTCCTTTGCGACCCCGTGGACGGTAGCCCACCAGGCTCCTCTGTCCATGGGATTTCCTAGACAAGAAAACTGGAGTGGGTTGAAGAATACTGGAGCTCTCCTCCAGGGGATCTTCCCAACCCAGGGACTGAACCCAAGTTTCTAACGTCTCTTGCGTTGGCAGGTGGGTTCTTTACCACTGAGCCACCTGGGACATGCCAGGGTACACACCAGTATACTAAAGAGGAAGACATGGCGCCCCCTAGTGGTTACCAAAAATGTCTCCAAACATTGCCCAAATTGCCCTGGAAGGCAAGATCATCCACAGCTGAGAATCACCGCTGTAGATGGAAATTATAACAGATAATGTTTTACTTTGTGTTTTAGTATCTCTGCCCGTTACTTAGCTTTTTCTAAAATTAATATAAAGTATTTCGGTCATGTAAAAATTTGAGTATTTCTTAATGTCCCACTCTCTGTGCTGTCAAAAAAGAAAAAAAAAAAGAAACACTCAGATGAAAAGATGTTCACATTAGTATTTACAGTAAGTAAACTGATTTTATTATGACTTTAAAAGACTTAAGTAAAAGCATATACAAAGCCATCCCAAATGTCACTGTTCCTTCAGAGGCTTTAAACTATTTATAACCTTTGGATAAGCATCTCGATTTTAAGGATATATCTTAAAGAAGCAATCCTAAATATAAAAACTGTTTTACATACATGGTTGATTTTTGCAGAGTCACTTATAGAAACAAAAAGTTATAAACACTCTAAAATCAACAGTAAGAAAAATGAAGTTAATTACAGTGCTTGATAGACTAAGACATGAAAATGGTAGTTACAAAGAGTTTACAACAATGAGGGGAGAAGGTTAATGTCGTATGGTTAAGTGAGGGGAAATGCGCACAAAACTGAATATGTTGCAATATCACTAGCAAGCATAACAAAACAGCAGCAAAAAGAATCCTTTGCTTTCAAACAACTAAAAGAAACACATCAATCAAGTTGTTAGAAAAATGACTGTCGAGATCTTTATCTTTAATTTTATATCTATACAAGATGGCAGGTGTTCACTAAACTTATTGTGATAAACATTTTATAGTGTATGTAAGTCAAATAATTAATGTGTACCTTAATACAGTACTGTATGTCAATTACATCTCAATAAAACTGGGGAAAATGTCAATTAAACATTAAAAATGAGTGTCAATTTTAAAAAATTATTATTAATTAAACATCCTAGGTGATTTTTCTCTCTCTATTCTTCTGAAATATCCAAATTTTCTAAAATAGGCCTATATATCTTTATAGTTAGAGAAAGACAGTAAACATGCATTTTTAAAAAACTTCAGATGATTACAATGAAAATGTGCCAAAATTTCAGGTGAGAAATATGTCTTTGTATTGATCTATACACAGTTTTGGGGTTCCCTGGTGGCTCAGAGGTTAAAGCGTCTGCCCGCAATGCGGGAGACCCAGGTTCGATCCCTGAGTCGGGAAGATCCCCTGGAGAAGGGAATGGCAACCCACTCCAGTACTCTTGCCTGGAGAATCCCATGGAGGGAGGAGCCTGGTGGGCTACAGTCCATGGGATCACAAAGAGTCGGACACGACTGAGCGACTTCACTTCACTTCATACACAGTTTTCCATCCAGATAATAAAATAACTTTGTTCAAAAAATTAGACATAAAATATTTAAAAATTAAAAATCTTCAAAAGTACAATATAAAATAAATGGAATTGTAGCGGCATTCAGAGTTCTGAGAAGGGTACAATTTAAGGGTGATTAGATCATCCAGATGGTCAGAAAAAGACTGTATATTATAACATGATAACAAAAAGCGATTTCAATGAAAAACAAACTGGATATATATTTTTTCAACCTGCAACCACATTCTTTGGAAACAAAGGATCTCATTTTGAAGATCAAATTTGGGTTTGATTAGAATTAACTAACCAAGGGCAGATTTCAGCCACCTCGTCGATTTTGATCTAACTCGTTTACACTCATCCAGGGTGACGGGCAATTCCAGCTCATGGGAAAAGCAATTATCACAGACAAAAGGGGCCCTTCTCGCATCTGTAAGGCAATATTTGCCCGACCTTGCCATTCCCAGGTGGCTCCACTGAATTCTCTTGTTAGCGCTCCCCTCCGTCTCTGATGTGGACACAAATTATATCTTACAATAGACCTCAAAGAGGGAGGCAGCTGCGTGCATTCGGTAGAAAATAGAAAAGGGCATGGCCAGGTTGACCACAATTATCCAGGGTTCAAAGCCAAAGACAATTTCCTCCAATCCGTTGTCATACTCAGGGCGGCAGCCAAAGGCGGGAGGGATCCAGAGCTGCAAGAGAAGAGGAGACGGTCCCAGTGGCTGCCAGGGGTCCCACACAAACACTGGTGCTGACCTGAAATCGGGGAAACCAAGTCACATGCGACACAGCCAAACAGCCCCCACCCGTTGTCTCCCATCTCCATGCAGCCAGCCAGTGCACTGAGCCCCAATTCTGCATGAACACTCTTCAAACTCACCTGCTTCTCTACATCCTCATAGCCCTCACCTTGGTCTGGTCCCTGGTCCTTGGTCTCCCCACCTGGCCTGCTGCAAAGCCTCCCAAGACCACCCACTCTAGGGGGCACCTTCCAACCATCTCCCTGCGATCCCCACAATGTGTCTGCAGGGACGATCTTTATAAAGCACACATCTGACCTTGTCACTCCTCTGCGGGTCACTCACCAGGACTCCGTATGCCTTCAGGAGAAAGTCCAAATCTCCTCAATAATTAGACACCTGTCCACGTCTTCACATGCTTTATCACTCATTTCACTCTGCCCCGCCAGACTGTGCACAGCCCCCAAATATGCCTTTCTTTCCCCAGTCTTCAGGGCTTTGCTCCTGCCTCTTCCTCTATCAAGGACTCCCTGTCTTCCTTCTTCTGCTCAGTCCTACCTTCTTCCAAGTCTGGAGACACCTCCCCTTGCAGGAAGCTCTCCTCGATCTATCCGGTCAGGCAGGAACCTCCTCTGTCTTTCCACAGCCCCACCGTGTTTTCCCCCAGTGGTGCGCCCTATTTCTCCTCACCCATCTGTACATATCACCGTAGGTGCTTGCAGATCCTGGGCCCGTGGGTCTGGGCTGATGGTCTTTTTTCTGGCTTGTCCTTGGCTTAGAAAGACAGCCCAGGCCCTGCCCACATCCTCCCAACCAGGGGGAGAAGCACTGCCTCGGAGCCAGCCGTGGGTTCCTGCCACTTACAGACTATAACTTAACCTCTCCAAGCCTTGATTTCCTCATCTGTAAAACGGGAGTACTAACACCTGTCTCAGGGGGCTCAGATGAGAATAAGATGGCACCTGAATCCGCAAAACAAAACAATAACCTATTATATTTGTTGCTCGTGGAACCTATACCTTGGTTCCCCCTTCTCAGCCTTCCTGTTCCAGCTTCTCCTCCCCCTCCCCTTAAATTCTCAGGCTCCTAGACCTGCTTCTCTCTCACACCGACCCTTCTGCAACTTCCTCCATTCCCACACTGTGGCAGGCAGCCTCTCGGGTGACCCCCTGCAAAGGCCCCACCTCCTGGGATTCACGTTCCGTGGAGCCCCCTCCAAAGCTGTGAGTTGGACTGATCCAAAAGAATATGACACCAGTCATGAGATGTCACTACTGAGGTTAGGTTACAAAAGGACTCTGGAGTCCATCTTGCTCACCCCCTCCCACAAGAATGGAAGCCAACTGCCACGTGGGCCACAGGGGAAACTGGCTGCCACGTGAGCCACCAGAGGAAGCCAGATCCCACGTGAGCCACCCTATGGAGAGGCCACGTAGCCAGGAACTGTGGGCGGGTGAGTCTCAGGCTCACAGCCAGCAAGGAACTCAAGCCCTCAGCCCAAGAACTCACCAGGAACTGAGTCTACATATATGAGCCACGTAAACTCACAGCCACACACATGAGTTTAGAAACAGACCCCTTTCCCCAGAAAACCAACCCAGGAAATGACTGCAGCCCCAGCAGACAGTTTGACTACAGCCTGTGAGGGACCCTGAGCAGAGTCACCCAGCTAAGCCACGCTCAGCTTCCTGACCCAGAACAGCTGTGCAATGATAAATGTCTATTGTGTTAAGTTGCTGAGTTGGGGGTCATTTCTTACACAGCAGTGGGTAACTGATACATGTGACTTTCACTCACATCTCGACACAGACACCTCTCAGGCTTATATCTCTAGCCCTGGGTCCTGGGTCCTTAGAAGTATTCCTCCCACACCAGCTGGTCCTTCTCGCCTCCTTGGCTGGCTCCTCTTCCTTTGCTGTCTCTCAGTGTTGGCTCGTCCCACAGCTCATTCATTCCCGGGCCCTCTCTTCCCTACACCCGTGACCTCAGTGATCTCACCCAGTCCGGGTTGTACACACCAGCTGTGGGCCCACGACTTCCCAATCCAAATCACCAGCCTGGTCCACCCTCGGAATTCCAGGCTCGTACATCTCACAGGCTACTCAACCATCTACAACATATCTCAAACTCAACATTACATTCCCATGTCTCCCTATCTCCTCAGCAACACCTTCTTCCCAGGGGCTCAACAAAACTCCAGTGTCATCTGGTCTTCTGATTCGCTCTCATAACCACCCGCCTACCATCTGATCCATCAGTAAATCTTGACAACTCTGCCTCCGAAACAGCATCCTCAATCCACCCATCTCTCTCCATTCCACCTGCCAGGCCACCACCCCCATCTCTCACCTGGACCATCAGTGGCCCCCCCCACCCCACTTGTGCTCCCAGCCCAGTCTATTCACCACTCAGCACCAGATTATTTATGTAAGATGGTGTACCTTTCCTAGTTAAACTTCCAAAGGCTTCACAGCATATTTTTTAAAAAATAATCTATCCCTACACAGAATGGCAGAGCCCTCTGTTAGATGATTCCTTACCGGCCCCCAACCCTGCTGCCCAGATTGCCCCCCACCCGCCCACATGGTCACATGCACTTCCTCCTCTTCTGGAAGGCGGCAAGCTCTCCCACCCAGGATTTTGCATGGCTCTCTCCTCTTCCTGGAGCACCCATGGCTCCTTCTCTGTTCAGCCCTGGGCTCTAATCCACCTCCTGAAAGTGCCTTTTGCCCCAGCCCGGCCTTCTGATCAACCTCAGGCATCCAAGCACCATACACACACCCTCCCTTAGTTCTCTGCAGGGTACGCGTCACTGTGGGCGTTCTTCCTACTTGACTGTTGCTGCTAGTCCTGCCATCTGGTTTGTAAGCCCCATAGGAGGAAGACCAGCATCCAGAAGGGCACATGGTACCCTTGTGACTCACAGCAGTGCTGGCCATCAGTAGGCAACCACAGCCCTATTTTCTGAAAGGGAGGAAGAAAGGGAAGGAGGGTGGGAGGGAAAATGAGAAGAAGAGATTGTAAGCCTCTTTCCTGAAATCCAGACCTTTCTGTCTGCTGTGAAGTTGGCTATAATTCTTGCTACTCATCCCCTTGGGAGGCAGACTTCTGCCCCCTTCCCTTGAGTCTGGATGGATGCTGTCACTGCTGGACTCATAAAATCCAGTAGAAACGGTGCCGGGCAAAGTCCACACCAGGCCTTAAAAGACTGATTGCCAGTCCAGGTTCCATGCACAAGACAAGGTACTCAGGGCCGGTGCACCGGGACGACCCTGAGGGATGGGATGGGGAGGAAGGTGGGAGGGGGGTCAGAATGGGGGACACATGTACACCCATGGCTGATTCATGTGACTGTATGGCAAAACCACTACAATATTGTAAAGCCTCCAATTAAAATTAATTAATTAATTTTCAAAAAAAATAAGAAGACTGGCACTTCCAATCCCCTGGAAGCTGGGCTCTGGGGTACTGAGCCGCCATCTAAAAAGTCCACCTCCCCCAAGACCACCGTGCTGGAGAATTCCCATGCAGACGCTGCAACCAGAATCCCAGCTGAATCCAACCTTTCGGCCTCCCCCACCCAAGGTGCCAGATCGTGGACTTTCCAACCCTACCACCAGCTTCAGTTGATACAGTGAGAAACAGAAAAGTCCTGCCAAGCCCTGCCAGCTTTCCTAACCCACAGAGTCATCAGATATAATAAAATGGTTGTTGCTTTTGTCATGCATTTGGGGTCACTGATTACACAGCAATAGAAAGCCAAAAAAAAAAAAATCTGCCTGTTGGTGATATCTAGAGAGACCTTACCATTGAATTTGTTCAGTACTAAACTCACCCTCTCCCTGAGCCCCCCTCCAAAGCCTCCTCTCCATCCAGAGACCCTCAACCTCCATAAATAGCATCACCATCCACCCAGGAACTCAAGTCAGATGAACTTGAGGGTCCTCACACCAAGTGAGATAAATCCTATACAATTTTCCCCATCCCCACTGGCACTGCCCTGGTTCAAGTTCCCATCCTTTCCTCTCTGGGCAGCTGCGGAGGCTTCTGTACCAGCTTTCCTGATCTTTGATCTTATCTCTCTCCATCCTTCCTGCACACTGCTGCAAGGTCCAAAACACCAAGGCTGAGAAGGTCCTCTACCACCCTCAGCATGAAGACCGGACTCAGGCAGGCTTATGAAGCTCTGCTTAAGCCAGATCCATCTAACCACACACTCCATCCTGTTTCCTGCTCTGCTTCACATGGATGGAATTCAGGCTAAGCTGCTAGTGGTCCTCGGTATCCTATGTCTCTTTGCCTTTGCACATCATGTGCCTTCTGCCCCAAGACTTTTCCTTGCCTTGACTACAGTTGGCAGACTTCCAACCATTCATAGAGGCTGAGACAGGCAGTACTGAGTGGCTGTCTGTACATCTTCATCTTCCTTTTCACCTTCCATCATAGGGACTAGAAAGCAAAGCATCCACTTCCCCATCCTCCCTGGCAGTTAGGGGTGTTCACATCAGTCACAGACATTGCCTGGCACCAGTCCTTCCCTCTGTCTTCCTGTCTTGAACACAGGCATGATGCCTGGTGTTGCTGCAGCCAGCCTATAACCATGTGGCAACAAGAACTATACCAGCGACAGTCAAGCAGAAAGGTGAACAGTGCCTAGATCCTTGATGATAGGGTTCAGCTGCCAGGCCAACCCTGAGCAGCCAACTTCCAGAATTCTTAAGACTGAAAATACTGCTTATCAAGCTTTCTACTACTTACAGCCAAAAGCACTCCTAATTGAGACTGTGTCTCACCTTAAGCATCCCTTGCTCATTCAAGTCCCTCCCTGAATCCACACTCCCACTCTACCTTGCGCATAGTCCTGTCCCAGCATTTGCCGTCTTCACTACATTATATTTTTTTTCCTGTCTCCTTCTCCCACAAATACTATGACCTTTTTGAGGAAAGAGATTGACTTTTCTCACCTTTAATTCTTAGTTCCCACCCCAGCCCCTGGCACACAGACACTCAGTACATGGATTTATATTGACAGAATATAAGCCTATGTTCCGGCCTAATATTTTAACCTTACACTTAAATTATTTTGATTATAAGCTGCCTTCACTCCTCATTCAAAAACAGCAGGGAAAATAGATTTATCAAATTTTTTTAATAAAGAAATAATGATGCAGATTACCGAAATATTGCAGAGGAACAAAAAAGCTGCGATATTCCTCAAGACTCTTCTCTGGGCATTGCCCTGAAGGAAACAGGGGTGGCAGGCTGAGCCCTGGGCCCTTTCCCGGCTCTTATCCTCTTTCTCTTTGCCACCGACTTCTCTCAGACATGCATTTCCATTGGCTGCTGGCAGCATCTCGCTGGCTTGGGGAGCCATGTCCCCGGCTGTAGGTCCGTTCTTAAGGCAGGAAGAAGGGAGAGACGTGGCATTGCCATTGTAGACTGTGACCACCCGCAGGGTTCTGATGTCTTCGGAGAGCTTCCCTGGCTCTCGGTGAATGGACTCAATGATGAAGAGGTTCTGGATGTATTTCTCGACAACTGCCAGGATGGAATAGGGCAGGTTGTACCAGGTGTATGGGGGGCGGGACTCGGCGCAAAGGATGGCCAGGATGGAACCCCAGGAGATGAACCAGGAGCCAGAGGCGGTGACCACCAGCAGGTCCGCGTCCAGTTTGCGGGCCGGGTTTTTGGACTCGTCTAGCGACTGCTCATCGAGCCTATAAATCCGGATCCCAACCAGCCCTGCCGCCCCCATAAGCGTCAGCAAGATGATGGCATACAGGTAGAACATGATGAGTGCCGCCTCGCTCTTGGTTTTGGAACGGCCGATCTGGATCAGATACACCACCACAACGCCGATGGTGGTGGCCAGCGCGGTCAGGCCCAGGACCGAGCCCAGGAGGACCCCGTGCGACCTGAACTGCATCTTCCGATGATGCTGACTGTCGACTTTGCGCCCGATGTTTTTCCACAGGACGTAGAGCATCGTGGAGGCCAGGATCTGATACTCTATGTTGAAAGGATAGAGGTAGTACATCCCGTGGGAGACGGCTGGGCAGAGGGTCGGGGACGTGCAGTTACATGGAGGCGTGTGGTCATCTAAAACTAGGGGAGGCAGATCACAGGGGAGGCCGATTAGCACGTTCATGTGATGACATGGAAAACCACAAAGAAATATTGCCACTGTGGATGCATGCCTGGGTTTCCCATTGAATGAAAAGCTATGTGTCATGGCTTATTGTCATGCTGAATATCCTCTCTAACTTGACAGCCGTGAACGTCCCCCAGAGAGTACTAATTACGTGAATTAGATCTTTTCCAGACATCAGAATGTTGTCCAACCATTGGAAATGGTATTGTAGAAATCTACTTACCAACACACAAAGATATTCAGAAGATACTGGTGAACAAAAGCAGCTGCCAAAGAGGCTAGAGCATGCCTCTGTTTTTATACGTTATAGATATAAATGTGACATAGAGAGACAGGGAGATAGACAGACACAGAAGAAGTCTGGAAGGCCACACACTAAAATGTTAACAATGGCTATTGCTGGGTGGAAAAACAGCAGGTGATTTTTATTTGGTTTACTTTTCTATTTTCTTTCTTTCAGTAAAAGAAACATCTCAAAGTATCTTTTTTGCAGTTTTACTGAGATATAATTGACATATTTGTGTAAGTTTTCCTTTAGATTTTGCTTCCCTGTATTTTCTAAGCTTTCTATATGAATATGATTGACATGTATTATTTTAAAATTACTTTTTTAAAAAGCAACCTTGTGAGGGAAAATGCCTCTTATTAGTAAAGATTTTCCTCTTGAAAATATCTGAAGCCAGCAAGTGTGGCAAGAGACAAGTCCCATCTTCCGGAAGAACCTTATTGATTGTATAAAGGACCATTTCATAACAAGGAGGGGAAATGCCATAAGTAAATAATTAAATATGCAACAAAAGCCTTAAAGATGGTGTAAAGTCTATGGCCTATAATTCTAATCTATTCTAGGGGATAAGTCAAAAATATAATCAAAGCATTAGGTAAAATTTTGTTGTGTGTTTCTGAGAAAGAAGCAGAAGCACTCAATGTGGCATAATTTAGAAAGCATTAGCTGGATTTTATGGCACCCCACTCCAGTACTCTTGCCTGGAAAATCCCATGGATGGAGGAGCCTGGAAGGCTGCAGTCCATGGGGTCACTGAAGGTCCGACATGACTGAGCGACTTCACTTTCACTTTTCACTTTCATGCATTGGAAAAGGAAATGGCAACCCACTCCAGTGTCCTTGCCTGGAGAATCCCAGGGATGGGGGAGCCTGGTGGGCTGCCATCTATGGGGTCGCACAGAGTCAGACACAACTGAAGTGACTTAGCAGCAACAGCAGCAGCAGCAGATGGATTTTATAATGGATTAATTAGATGAATTTACAAAATTAGATGAATGCTATAATACATCTTTATAATGGAATAGTGGTGGTGGTTTAGTCACTAAGTCATGTCCGACTCTTGCGACCCCATGGACTATAGCCTGCCAGGCTCCTCTGCCCAAGGGATTCTCCAGGCAAGAATACTGGAGTGGGTTGCCATTTCCTTCTCCTGGGGATCTTCCCAACCCAGGAATCAAACCCACAATGCAGGAGACCGGGGTTTGATTCCTGGGTTGGGAAGATCCCCAGAAGAAGGAAGTAGAATAGTATAATGGAATAATAGGCAGCCATTAAAAATTATAATTGTGTCTGTGACAACCTAGAGGAGTGAGATGGGGTGGAAGGTGAGAGGGGTTCAAGAGGGCGGGGACATATGTATACCTGTGGCTGATTCATGTTGATGTATTGCAGAAAGAAACTCAAAGTTGTAAAGCAATTACCCCTCAATTAAAAATAAATTTAAAAATTTTTTAAGATTAAAAAAATAACAATTGTGTGTTTTAATGATGTAAGAAAATAATTATGCTACAATAACAATGAGGGAAAAGATAAGAACAAATTGTATATCCAGTATTTTTAAATGTATACCACAACCCAGAATTCAGTTGTGAGCTCAGTTTAAAGGATAGCAGCCAATATTTTTTAATGGAATTGCACTGGAATAAAATAGGATTGACTGAATGGAATCAAACACAATAGAAACTTGAGCATCTTTGATATAGTATGATTATTATTTCATGGGAACATACATGTAGACATAAGGGCATTTGGGTTGCACTGTAAAATCTATTTCTACTGTAAGTGGTAGAAAAAATGATTGAATATATACTGTACGATCTCAACTACAGATAAATACACAGCACATTACCAAAAACTAACCAGATGTTAACCATGACTGAGCGGCTGAACTAACTAACTAACCAGATGTTAACAGCATTTAGCTGCACTCCTCGGTAGGTGTTATTGTGGATTTTTTTCTTTACATTTTGCCATTGCTTTAATTTATGATATGCATATACTACTTATAAAATCAGGCAAAAAAGGCTTTATGGTAGCATTAATTACCCTCACTTGTTTTTTTATCTGCTAATTCCAAACTCACAGTCCTTCCCTCCCTATTCCCCTCCCCATTGGCAACAAGAAGCCTGTTCTCTGTCTGTGAATCCGTTCCTGTTTAGTTGATAAGTTCGTTCGTGTCATATCTTAGATTCCACATACAAGTGGTATATATTCCTCTTTCTCTGGCTGACTTACTTCACTTAGTATGATAATCTCTAGGTCCATCCATGTTGCTATAAATGGCATTATCTCATTCTTTTTTATGGCTGCATAATATTCCATTTTATATATGTACCACAGCTTCTTTATCCATTCATCTGTCAATGGACATTTAGGTTGCTGCTATTTCTTGGCTATTGTAAATAGCACTGCTAAAAACATAGGGCTGCATGTATCTTTTTGAATTATAGCTTTGTCTGAGTATATATATATATATATGTACACATATATGACCAGGAGTAATCTGCCTTACTTTTGCAGAGCACTGCAATTTCAATACATAAGGAGTTTCCCTACCACTTGTAACCTAAGACTGTATGATGCAAAAGACAAAGAAGAACTTAGAAGAAAAAGGTTCAGACTAATAGAATGTTAGAGCTGACAAAGTTTCCTTTTTTATAAATTAATCTAATCCCACCTTCACCAAGGTCTCTGGAGCCACATTGCTATGATTCAAATCCTGACTCAATCGTCTACTCACTGTGTGATCTTGCGTTAGTCACTTAACTTCTCTGTGGCCCAGTCGTTTCATCCATATATATAATAAGGTCAGTGTTGCCTACCTCCAAGTGTTGGGACAAGATTTTAATGTGCCAGCCACTCAGAAAATGCTTAACAAGACATGTTGTTATTGTTGTCATTGCTGTTACTGTTACTGATTCCAATGAGGAAATGAGGCTCAAGGAGCATGGCCTTCCCAAGAGTAGGCTGCTGGTTGGGGGTGGTGAAGAAATACAGCGTGTCCCCCGATTTTGTCATCTTCATCCCACTGGTGAGGAAACAGGCTTAAAGTTCTCTTTGTGACTGATTTGGGTTTGTACAGAGAGGACAGATGTGCAGTACATTAACACTGGAAGGACTCACAGAAATACATGGTTCAAGCCCCCTCACGTTATGAATGAGAAAAGAGAGGCTCAGAGTGGTTGAATGGTGTCCAAAGGTCACACAGCCAAACCATGATAGGCATAGGACCCAAACCTGAGGCATCAGTCCCCTGTGCATTGCACCTTCCTCTACCCCACATTCTTCTCAACTCCAAAGCTCTAAGATCAAATCGACAGATAGATTTCAAAAGAGAACTATGGAAGAAAATGAAAAGATTCGCACTACAGGCGCTCAAATAGGTACAAGGCAGAATAAAGATGGGCCAAAATTATAAACCAAGTAGAGTTAAATAAAAACTTCAAATGAGCAAAAACCAATTAACCACAACATACATTAGACATCTATAGATTTTTTAATGCTATACTTGTAGTAGAAAGAACTGGTCATAAAGGTGTAATTAAAAACACAAACAGTAACAACCACCAATCTTCTGCAGTTGTAAATAAAGACATTCCCCTCCATACCTAACTGAACCGTGAGAAATGGTGATCAAAATGATGACCCTTGGGTCTGACAAGTCACTGAATAACCCTTTAATTATGCTCAGCACACCCTACTTATGGAGGCAGGATGAAAGACCTAGGAGGTTTTGAAAGATTTTCAACAACAGGGGATTGTCTGGACGATGTTCAGTTGGGTGGACCCTGCAGGTCTTTGAAACCCATCCCTCCATCTCTGAGGTTTCCCAGCTGTTCCAACATGACAGCCAGGCAACTCTTACCACTCACCTATAGTTATGTTCCCAAAGCCCAGCATGATGAGTCGTTCCTTGTGTTCGTTAAGTTGGTGCTTTGACTCATTCAGGACGCTGTTAGCCCACAGAAGCAGGTTGGTGAACACTGAGTGGATCACCCCAAACCTGAAAAACACAAGGACTCACTGCTTGAGCAGCCCTGGGAAACTCTGAGCCCAAGAGATGAGGTGGAGACTTTCTATGCATGCACATACATACACACACATACACATGCCTCTTTCTTAGCAGCGATTGTGGCTTCATCTGGCAACTCAAGCTCTGGGTGGGTCCCCTGTCTGGCTAGGAGAAGCAGTTGCATGGAACCTTCCAAAACCACAGTCTTGGCTCTGCCTTAATCTTGAACCTGCCAGGACTCAATTCATTGTCTACAGGACAAAAGAAAAAAAAAAAAAGCCCTGGTCTTGAAAGCGGGGACACAGGGATGGAAATTTACTAAAAGCAGGCAACCAACCCTGCCATACCCCAAACCCTTTCTTCCAGAAGGGAAGAGGACAGTTAAGAAAAGATAAAAGGGCTACACTGGACATCTGGAGAGTTCAGCACGTCCTTACTGTTGGGTTGCCAACCCAATGGTCATTATCAATCCCCTCTGTCTTACCATTTACTTCAAAGGCACCAAAACAAACCACAGACTTGATATCTGGCCTCCCTTGCAATTAGGCATGGCCATTCTGGCCAACAGGATGTGAGGTGAAGTCTACTGGGCACTGCAGAAAAGCTTTCAGTTTCTTGATGGAAGACAACAGAATGAGAAAAGCCTCTTGAGTCTCCTTCTCCCCCTTTTTCCCAGCCTTGAATGTAGACGTGAAAGCTGGAGTTGTGGCAGCTATCTTGTAACCATGAAGCAACCAACTCTGGATGAAACCCTCACCCACTGAAGGAGGCAGAGTGGAAACATTCAGAAAGCCTATTCTGTGGCAACACTGTTTAGCAGCTGAAGTTTCAGACAGGTTTAGGAATGCTGCTGTGCTTAGTTGCTCAGTCATGTCTGACTCTTTGCAACCCCATGGACTGCAGCTCGCCAGGCTCCTCTGACCATGCGCTTCTCCAGGCAAGAATACTGGAGTGGGTTGCCATGCTCTCCTCCAGAGGATCTTCCCAATGCAGGGATCGAACCCAGGTCTCCCGCATTGCAGACGAATTCTTTACCGGATGAGCCACCAGGGAAGCCCAGGTTTAGGAATTAGGCCATATTATTCAAATGGTAAAGAATCTGCCTGCAATACGGGAGATCTGGGTTCAGTCTCTGGGTCAGGAAGATCCCCTGAAGGAGGGCATGGCAGCCCACTCCAGTATTCTTGCCTGGAGAATCCCATGGACAGAGGAGCCTGGTGGGCTACAGTGCACGGGGTCGCAAAGAGTCAGACACGACTGAGCAACTAACACTACACTATTTCACAAATAGAGTAAATAGCCACAGTTGGAGTTTAAAAGTTAGCAAGCGCAAGGCTATTCTAGTCTGAGCAGAGTTCTATCCCTGCCTCTGACCACACTGCCTCCTAAGGAAGAAGAAAAAGGACGACTCTGGACTCTGGAGGACAGGGAAGGGAACTAGGGCAGGACGGTTCCAATGGAGTCACGGTCTGTTTCAGAGCCTCCAAAGTCTCTGCATGGCTGCCAGTTCAACATGTGTTCACACTAGTTGCTTCTAGGATGCTTAACAATGGGCCGTGCATGAAGCGGGTGTAGCAAATACAGGTGATTTGAGAAGGACATTCCTTGAAACTTCTAACTGATCACTTCCCAGTGGCAGAGCAGAGGCCCAGAGGATGCAAGCCCCCTTTAACCAAGAGCACGCTTGTTCATGATCTGCCTACAGGAAAAATGGTACAATTGGGTCCTCATCCCTGACCTTGCTTATCCCCTGAGTTTTAACCCAGATGACTCCTCTGGGGCTCCCACAAACACTCGCAAGCCAAGTCTTTCCTTATTTGAACTCTAGCTTCCTTTGGCCGCTTCCCAGTGTCCAGGCGCAAGTGGAGAAGGCAGCCGCCACAGAGGGGTGCGGGTGGGCGGTCTGAATCAGGTGTTTGCCCATCTGCCTGCCCCTGGTACTCATCCATCTGCTCCAGATTGTGGCCAGCCTTCCCCAGGGCACCTGGGAGGCATTGTATGTATAGAGCCTTTGACAAACGCAGACAATACTGTTTGCCTCTGGCTGGCTGGCTTTTCTTTTACTTATAATGCACACAGCTCCCCTTTCTTCTCCTCTTTCCTGGTCCAAATGACGTTGCCTAATCCCAGTTCCACAGAACCCAAGCAGGTAAGACCAATGCCACCCATGGTTGCAGTCGTTTTTCTGTCACGCACCAGGAGATGACAACCTCCAGTTGATTGATCTGGAAACTGTCCTGCAAACTAACAGCAAACATTATTTCCTCATGCCAGGCTCCCTTGCTCATACTTGGATCAAGTAACCCCAGACCACAATAAAGAGAAAGATTCCATGAGCCATGTTTTGACCTCAGTTTATCTTTCCAGCTCTGATTTCAGAAGCGCTATTTCTCTAAATTTCACTCTTGAGAAAAGAAAAGCATTCAAACCCGTAAGGATTATCAAATCAGGAGAAAGTCCCTGTATGTACCAAAAGCAGGGATAGTGGAGTATGGCTCAAAAGACCGGAAGAAAAGGGTGAGTCCAAGAGTGGGAAGTTCTGAAACCTCCAGGGCGTGGCAGGAAGTGTCAATGAATAAAGCAGGCCTGGGACACATTAGGGAGGGGTGGGTGATAGGGTCTACATGGGGGCTCATTGTTGAAATGCCTCATTATGTTGACCTCACAAACAAAGAGTAAAATCACAGTGACCCTTGAAACTGACCAGATTGCCCAAACAAAGTTCTGTTTTCCCCGCTGGCACCTACCGTCTCAAAGCTACAAGACCCCCGGATTCCAGACCTCTGGCTATGTGACCACAGGACTCAGCTACAGGTTAAAAATTAACCACCCCTTCAGAGAATTGTTCATTGGTGGTGTATAAGAAAGACCCCATCAGAAAGGGAGGACGCTTGTTCTCTATAAGGGCCAGTCACCCTCTCGTTCCCCTCTAATAAATTTCCCTTTTCTTGCCTGACTGCCCGGGTCGCTCTCTTTTTCTCTGCACTCCGTCTTACAGTGGGGACTGCAGCTAAATGAGTGGCCAGCTCCCATCTGGAGGGAACGATCCCGACTCAGCCCTAGCTCTTTGCTGCCATGCACGTTTTGGATTATCAAACCTTCCCATTTTTCTGGAGACATTTAGCTCTAGGGCCTTCCCTGGCTGTCCAGTGCTTAAGACTCCACATTTCCGCTGTAGAGGCACCAGTGGATACCGAATCAAGGAACTAAGATTCCATGTGCCGCCCAGCAGGACAAAAAGTTTTTATAAAAATGTTTTTAAAAAATCTGAAACCAAAAGGTGATAACTCAAAAATGGTTCACGCTTTGCCCTATTAAAAAAAAAAAAAAATAACAGGCTAAATCAAGCTATGAGAATATCTAGTTCAAACTACATACTACCCAATTTAGGAAAGAGGCCCAAGACAGGGAGCCTTGTCTCCAATTGCTCAACGAACAAGGTCAAGGCAGGACCAGGTTCCAGTCCTTTGGAATGCCTTTAGATGAAAACCCTCAGTGGGAAATATCTGGGTACATGGCCTAGAGCAGCATTATCCCAAAGAAGATAATGTAAAACACTGAGGTAATTTTTAATTTTAATTTTAATTTTTTAATTAATTTTAATTTTTAATTTAAATTAAAATTTTTAATTAATTTTTAATTTTAACTTTTAATTAATTTTTAATTTTAATTTTTAATTAAAAAGACACTGTTAAATTTCCCAGTAGTCACATTTAAAGAACAGTAAAAAGGAACAGGTGAAAATAATTTTAATGATTTTTTTTGTTGTTAACCCCAGTATATCTAATATACTATGATGTCAACTAATCAAAAAGAAAGATTTCCCCCAGTAAACCCAGATGGCCAGTGAGCCACTGTGATGCTGCGGAAATAGCACTGGATTTAAAGTCAGCATCCAGGTCCCGCCCAGCTATGCACAGGTGAGCTGCCTGACCTTGGACAGTCACTTCCTTTCTCGGTTTCCTCACCTGCTAAGTAGGATCATGATTGTAGCTACTGTCTCTAACTGCCAGGGCTACCATGAGACACTCTCATAAGTAACACATGTAAAAGAAAGTGCTTTATGAATGTGAAAGCCCATTTTATTCAGCCAGGAGTCCTTGGTAGGACAGTTCAGTTCAGTCGCTCAGTCGTGTCCGACTCTTTGCGACCCCATGAATCGCAGCACGCCAGGCCTCCCTGTTCATCACCATCTCTCGGAGTTCACTCAGACTCACGTCCATCGAGTCCGTGTGGCCCAATATACACTTGTTGAGAACATCTCAACCTTTATCCCAACAATTCTACTTCCAGGAATTTAACTCAAGAAAATAATCAGAGGATAAGCAACAAGTTCCTACTATATAGCACAGGAAACTATATTCAATATCCTGTGATAAACTATAATGGAAAAGAATATGAAAAAGAATATGTATATATAAGTGTAACTGAATCATTGTGCTGTACAGCAGAAATTAACACAACACTGTAAATCAACTGTGTGGGGCCAAGTCACTCCCGTTGTGTCCAACTCTTTACGACCCTATGAACTGTAGTCCACCCGGCTCCTCTGTCCATGGGATTCTCCAGGCAAGAATACTGGAGGGGGTTCCCACACCCTCCTCCAGGGGATCTTCCCGACCCAGGGACTGAGCCTGAGTCTGTTATATCTCCTGCATCGGCAGGTGGGTTCCTTACTGCTAGCACCATCTGCTGCTGCTGCTGCTGCTGCTAAGTCGCTTCAGTCGTGTCCGACTCTGTGCGGCCCCATAGACGGCAGCCCACCAGGCTCCCCTGTCCCTGGGATTCTCCAGGCAAGAAGACTGGAGTGGGTTGCCATTGCCTTCTCCGAGGATCACCTGGGAAGCCCCTAAATCAACAATGATATACATTTTAAAAAAAGAATCAGAGATGTTCAAAAGTATTTTTAACTGAAGATGTTCATCACAGTACTATTCATAATAACAACAAAAACTTTCAGACAAATTCGATGTCCAGTGAGAGGTGTTATGGACTGGATTGGGTCCCTTCAGAATTTATATGTAGAAGCCCTAACTCTCAACGTGACTGTACTTGGAGATGGTGGACAAGGAGGTGTGTGTGTCAGTCGCTCAGCTGTGTCTGACTCTTTGCGACCCTATGGACTGTAACCCACTCCTCTGTCCATGGAATTCTCCAGGCAAGAATACTGGAGTGTGTAACGATTCCCTTCTCCAGGGGATCTTCTCGATCCAGGAATTTAACCTGGCTCTCTGGCATTGCAGGCAGATTCTTTACTGTCTGAGACACCTGGGAAGCCCCCGGAGGTAATCAAGGTTAAATGAAGTCATAAGGGTGGGGGCCGGATCCAATGGGACTGGTATTCTTATAAGAAGAGGAAGAGACGCCAGAGAGCTCTCTCCCTGTGCCCAGAGGAAAGGCCAGGTGCAGACATAGAGAAAAGGCAATGCCTGCAAGTCAGGAAGAGAGCCTCACCAGAAACCAACCTGCTGGTACCTTGACCGTGGATCTGGAGCCTCCAGAATTGTGAGAAGATACAGTTCTGTTGTTTACGCCCCTCCTCCCCTGCCCAGCGTGTGGTGCCTACCATGGCAGGCCAAGAAGAATCCAACAGGGCTGTATAATTTGATCAGCTATAGCAATGGCACTTTATGCAATCGGTAAAGATCATGGAGTAGAAAAGGTCAGGGGAAATGTTAATGACAAAATGAAAAGAAAAGGCAAGAAGAGCAGGACCACAGTTGTAAAAAGAAAAAAAAAAGTTACCTATCTATTCACTGAAAAAAACGACTGGAAGGAAACAGACCAAAATATGAATAGTAGTTACCTCTGGGTAGCAGCTGTCTGAGGAAGCTCTGGCTGCTATAACAAAACAACAGACATTTATTTCTCACAGTTCTGGAGGCTCAACGTCCAAGATCAAGGTGCCAGCAGACTTGGTTTCTAGTGAAGCCTCTCTTCTTGGCTTGCAGATGGCTGCCTGTCACTGTGTCCTCACGGGTACATTCAGGGCAGGGGGTGCAAATCACATGTCACTTTTCTGTGTGGATACTAATCCCATAAGGAGGGCCATACCCTCATGAACTCATGACCTAATTACTTCCCAAAGGCACCACCACCAAATACCCATCCCCTTGGGGTTTAGGGCTCCAGCACAGGAATTTGAAGGAGACACAGACGTTCGGCCCATAATGGTGGCATTATGGTGATTTTTAACTTCCACTGTGTCCTTACAAGTTTTATCAGGAAACAAACTACATTTTTTAAGAAGAATGTTATGGAGAAGACACAGTGAAACTCACGCTCCAGAACAAAATCAGCAAGCATTCTCCTCAAGCTGCGAGCCGAACCCAGCCTCACTGATGGGAAAAGGAGCAGGTGAAACACACACACCCGTCACTGCCCAGCACACGAGAGAGGAGACGCTGGATGGAAATCCCTGGCTGGCCACTTGCACTCTGGAGGCCCAGGGAAGTCCCCTAACCTGCTAGAATCTGCTGCCACATCCACGTAATGCAGAGAATAGTTACCATAGTTACCCTGACAGCGCCCAGATGAACCACGAGGATGGGTGGGGACGTCTCTGTCCTGCCCTAGGGGACAATTCGCTTTTGGCCAAGATCAAGTGTAGTCTGGGGCTTCCCTGGGGGCTCAGTGGTAAAGAATCCACCTGTCACTGCAGGAGACGCAAGAGACGTAGGTGGGTTACAGTACACGGGGTCATAAAAAATCAGACACGACAGAGCAGCTGAACACAAGGAGCAACTACGATGGAAGTTAAGGATCACTGCCAAGGCCACTGCCCGGGGCTGCACCGGGAAGCAGACAGTCCACACGCTCCTGCAATGATGCCCAGACAGTCCACACGCTCCTGCAGTGATGCTCAGATGCCTGGATATCTTGAC
Organism: Cephalophus harveyi; assembly: GCA_006410635.1. NCBI lineage: Eukaryota > Metazoa > Chordata > Mammalia > Artiodactyla > Bovidae > Cephalophus > Cephalophus harveyi. Next base: position 285,661 of record SJYT01004301.1, on the reverse strand, counting down.
CCATTACCTCTGCATATCACCACTAGTGCCTGGCATCAGGCTCAGCACACAGCAGGAGCACAATTGATGCCTCACTGCTGGATGAGCAGATCCTTTTTGCATAATGAGGTTGGTGACAGTTATTTCTAGTCCATGGAATTCTCTAGGCCAGAATACTAGAGTGGATAGCCTTTCCCTTCTCCAGGGGATCTTCCCAACCCAGGAAGCAAACCAGGGTCCCCTGCATTGCAGGTGGATTCTTTACCAACTGAGCTATCAGGGAAGCCCTCTACTTCAATAAAATAGTTCCAACCAGTGGTCATATGTAAGTCACTTTCTTAAATAGCAGTTTTCATTTCAAATGATACTGGGGGACATTTTGGGGCCTTAGGGACAGTTTATATGATGAGGGATCTTTCTAGAAAGCAAACAGTGATCCCTTGATGCCTCTATATGTGTGCACAGAGGCTTTCTTACCTGATAATCATACTTTGCATTTAGGTAATTCACCTCATTAGGCTACAGACTCTCTCCCTTGATCCTCACAATCATCTCAAGAGAAAGACGGGCAGACATAATAATAGACCCAACACTCAGGGTCCTTACTCTGTGCCAGGAACAAGCTCTACATCAATTACTGCATTCAGTCCCCAGAGGCTGGCTATGCTATTATCCCCATTTTACAGATGAGGAAAACTGAGGCTCACAAAGGGAAAGTTTCTAAGACAGCAGAGGCAAAATTCAACTCACATCACCGTACTTTTAGGGCTGTCCCAGAAGAGGCCAAAGGCAGAGGGTCCCCTCTCCAGGCCATAGCTGAAGGCTTTGCTTGTCAGAATGGAGAAGAGAGTGGTTCTCATATTTTAAACCCAAGTAAGATGGCAGTGATTAGCTTTGTTTGCTCTAAACGAACATTAAATCCAGCATGTAAGCGATTACCCACAATGTTTACCTTTCCAGTGTTTTGAAAGACTGGATGATATCCTTTGAGTGCCCCCAGAGAAAGTATACCTAAACGGAAACAAAGAAAATAAAGATATATCAATGGGAAAGCCATCACTATATCTGTACCATGGGAAGTTATAAAACCCAAGGGAAGGATGTGGAAAGTGTTGGGCACGTGAGTGACCACCCCATCCAAAAATGACAAGTCATTTCTCGTGATGGTGCCATTCTCATGGAGACAGTGCTCCGGGGACACTGCCGTAGAATTGGGGGGAGGCCTCCAGGTTTAGGAGGAAATGGTACCCTGCGTGCTGTGGGCGGGCCTTGGGGAGCAGCAGCCTGCCTGCCATGATGCCTGTTTACTTGCTTATATCATCCTTATAGGGCTTTATTTGAGAAATATCCACTGAACTGTTACGACATCAGTGGCTGGAAACCAAATTTTGAGTGCTTTAAATGAAGAACAGAAGTGATTCAGATTGGTCTTTTATTTCACTCTACAGTAAGTCCACTGTGTACGAATCCTCAAGTTGCAAACTTTCAGAGATGCAAGCATGCGTTCTATCAACCTCAGTCAGTCAGTTCAGTGGCTCAGTCGTGTCCAACTCTTTGCGACCCCATGGACTGCAGCACATCAGGCCTCCCTGTCCATCACCAACTCCTGGAGCTTGCTTAAACTCATGTCCATCGAGTCAGTGATGCCATCCAACCATCTCATCCTCTGTCATCCCCTTCTCCTGCCTTCAACCTTTCCCAGCATCAGGGTATTTTCCAAGGAGTCAGGCGTGAGTGAAATCATAGTTTCCCCTCTGTCTTCTATTGCTGACAATCCTCCAGTCAGTAACTCTTCTCACCTGTCCGCTCAATACCAGCCCCTGTATGCCCGCTACTGTACTGTAATACTTTACTTTTCAAGGTGTGTGTGCTGTATGCTCAGTCGCTCAGTCATGTCTGACTCTTTGTGACCCCATGGACAGTAGACTGCCAGGTTCCTCTGTGGGATTTTCCAGGCAAGAATACTAGAGTGGGTTGCCTTTTCCTCCTCCAGGGGATCATCCCAACCCAGGGATCAAACGTGCATCCGTTACGTCTCTTGCACTGGCAGGTGGATTCTTTACCACTAGCACAACCTGGGAAGCCCCCCACCCCAAGGTACTGTGCTATAAGATTTTAAATGTTTTACTTTTGTGTTTTTTTTTAATGTATTATTTATGTAAAAAGTATTATAAACCTGTTACAGTACAGTACTATACAGCTGGACTTCCCTAGTGGCTCAGTCAGTAAAGAATCCACCTGCAATGTGGGAGATTTGGGTTCAATCCCTGGGTTGGGGAGATCCCCCAGAGGAGAGCATGACAACCTACTCCAGTATTCTTGCCTAGGAAAGCCCATGGACAGAGGAGCCTGGCGGGTTGCAGTCCATGGGGTTACAAAGAGTTGGAAATGAATGATCAACTAAAGCACGGCATTACATATCTAACTGCGATAGGTGGGTAACTAGGCTAACTTTCTTGGACTTACAAAAAAATTTGAATTACAAATGGGCTCTCAGAACAGAACTCATTCTTATGTAGGCGATTATATACATATATGTACTATATTGGAGAAGGAAATGGCAACCCACTCCAGTATTCTTGCCTGGAGAATCCCATGGACGGAGGAGCTTGGTGGGCTACAGTCCATGGGTCGCAAAGATTCGGACACAACTGAGCGACTTCACTTTCACTTTCACTATATTATATCTGTTGCCCAGGCCCCTGGCCATGCAATCACTAGAAGCAACTCAGGATGCAGGCTAAATGTAGGGAGGCTGTATTGGACCCACGTGCAAATCTCAGCTCCCTTGGCCTTGGGCAAGTCTGTTTTCCCATCTGTGAAATGGGGATGATAATGAAACTTACCTTGGTGGGTATTGTGAGCAGTGAAATAAGATAATCCATGTCCACCTAGAACAGAGCCTGCAGTAGGTATGTTTTCAGTGAAAGCTCTCTGTTGTCAACTTACTCCTCTGTCTTATGCATAATCTGAGTTCCTAAAGCATTTGGAGCCTTATTATCAGATGGTAAAGAATCTGCCTGAAGTGTGGGAGACATGGGTTCGATCGCTGGTTCAAGAAGATCCCCTGGAGAAGGGAATGGCAACCCACTCCAGTATTCTTGCCTGGAGAATTTCATGGACAGAGGAGCCTGGCAGGCTACAGTCCATGGGGTCACGAAGAGTCAGACACGACTGAGTAACTACACACTTTAGACACAAACATACCTTAAGCACCTACTACTTTTCAAACACAGCCGGGCACTTCATAAATTTGTCTCAGCTTTCATTTTGCAAGTGCGTGCTATAAAAAATAATCAGACGACACACACTCAAAAATACACCACACATACTCTCTCATCCACATCATTTCGCCTAAGATATACTCTCCTGCTCTGGAAAACACTGTCAGGCATGATTCATGAAACATCTAACAATTTAAAAAACAGAGAAACAGAGAGCAGTGACCCCTGGTAAAGATGACACTCAGCCCAACGACAGGGAAGCGCTAAAGTAAATTAGTTTTTGTCTATGAATTCTAAGTTAGATGGCTACTTAGCTGATGCTTTGATGAAGATGACATAGCAGGGGCTTCCCTGGTGGCTCAGTGGTGGAAAGTCCGCCTATCAATGCAGGTGACACAGGTTTGATCCCTGGTCCGGGAAGATCCCACATGCCAAGGAGCAACTAACCCCGTGCACTGCAACTACTGAGCTTGTGCTTTAGAGCCCAGGAACCGAAACTGCTGAGCCCACATGCCACAACTACTGAGGCTCGTGTGCCAAGGGCCTGTGCTCCGCAAAAACAGAAGCCACTGCAGTGAGAAGCCCGAGTACTGCAGCTGGAGAGTAGCCCCTGCTCGCCACAGCTAGAGAGGAGCCTTGCAGCCACTAAGACCCAGCACAGCCAATAAATAAATAAATATCTTAACAAGAAAACTTTTAAAAAGACCATATAGAAAAATAAAGAAGTTTATGATTTAAGCGAAAAATTGTACACAGAAAACTCTGCACCTTATATATAAAACTTTGATAAGAATATACACTTGAGTACTAGGAAAGGAAACACATAAAAACAGCAACAAATATTTCAGTTGAGGACTTACAGGTGCATTTTTAGACTCTTTTTCAATTGTTTTTCAGTAATGTTACATTTTTAAAATAAATATTTTTAAATCACCATACAATCCAGCAGTTTGACTTCTAGGTACATATCCAGATGAATTCAAAGCAGAGTCTTAGGACTTCTCTAGCGGTCCAGTGGTTAGAACTCCACGTGCCTAATGCAAGTGACACAGGTTGGATCCCTGGTCTGGGAGGACGCCACCTGCTGTGGAGCAACTAAACACCATAGCGACATTCTAGCCCACATTCTAGAGCTCACAAACCTGGAACTACTGAAGCCTGCATACCCTAGAGCCATACTCTGCAAGAAGAGAAGCCACTTCAGTGAGACGCCCGCACCCCGCAAGTAGAGAGTAGCCTCCGCGTGCCACCACTAGAGAAAGCCCATGCAGTGCAGCCAATAAATAAACATTTTTTTAAAAGCAGGGTCTCAAAAATATATTTGCACACATACGTTCACAGCAGCATTACTCACAATGGCCAAAACGTGGAAACAACGCCAGAGTCTATCAGTGAATGAACAGATAAGAAATGTGGTCCATCCATAGAATGGAATAGTTTTCAGCCTCAAAAAGGAAGGAAATTCTGACACATCTACAACATGGATAAATGTTGGGGACATTATGCTAAGCAAAATGAGTCAATCACAAAAGGACAAACCTTCTCTGTTTCTACTTGTCTGATTCAAAGAGACAGAAAGCTGAATGAGTTGGAAAGTTGAATGGCAGTTGCCCAGCGCTGTGAGTGGTAGAAATCAGCAGTTAGTATCTAAAAGGGACAGAATTTCATTTTTGTAAGATGAAAGAGTTGTGTTGACTAGTTGCATGACAATGTGAATACATTTAACATTGCTGAACCAAATAGCTCCTCTTGGCCCTCCTGTGCCTGCACAGCCCCCGCTCCTTGAATGTGGGGTTCCTCCTCTCAGCCGCCGCCCCTGACCTCAGATGTGGGGTAGCTCCTCTGGAGCAGGAGCTTTGCTGGAACAGCCATGAAGAGATGCCCCACGTCCAAGGTAAGAGAAACCCAAGTAAGATGGTAGGTGTTGCGAGAGAGCATCAGAGGGCAGACACACTGAAACCATAATCACAGAACACTAGCCAGTCTGATCACATGGACCACAGCCTTGTCTAACTCAATGAAACTAAGCCACGCCATGTGGGGCCACCCAAGACAGGCGGGTCATGGTGGAGAGGTCTGACAGAATGTGGTCCACTGGAGAAGGGAATGGCAAACCACTTCAGTATTCTTGCCTTGAGAACCCCATGAACAGGATGAAAAGGCAAAATGATAGGATACTGAAGGAGGAACTCCCCAGGTCAGTAGGTGCCCAATATGCTACTGGAGGTCAGTGGAGAAATAACTCCAGAAAGAATGAAGGGATGGAGCCAAAGCAAAAACAATACCCAGCTGTGGATGTGACTGGTGATAGAAGCAAGGTCCAATGCTGTAAAGAGCAATATTGCATAGGAACCTGGAATTTTAAGTCCATGAATCAAGGCAAATTGGAAGTGGTCAAACAGGAGATGGCAAGAGTGAACGTCAACATTCTAGCAATCAGCTGACTAAAATGGACTGGAATGGGTGAATTTAACTCAGATGACCATTATATCTAATACTGCAGGCAGGAATCCCTTAGAAGAAATGGAGTAGCCATCATGGTCAGCAAAAGAATCCAAAATGCAGTACTTGGATGCAATCTCAAAAATGACAGAATGATCTCTGTTCGTTTCCAAGGCAAATCATTCAATATCATGGTGATCCAAGCCTATGCCCCAAACAGTAACGATGAAAAGCTGAACAGTTCTATGAAGACCTACAAGACCTTTTAGAACTAACACCCAAAAAAGATGTCCTTTTCATTATAGGGGACTGGAATGCTAAAATAGGAAGTCAAGAAACACCTGGAGTAACAGGCAAATTTGGCCTTGGAATGCGGAATGAAGCAGGGCAAAGACTAATAGAGTTTTGCCAAGAAAATGCACTGGTCATAGCAAACACCCTCTTCCAACAACACAAGAGAAGACTCTACACGTGGACATCACCAGATGGTCAACACCGAAATCAGATTGATTATATTCTATGCAGCCAAAGATGGAGAAGCTCTATACAGTCAACAAAAACAAGGCCAGGAGCTGACTGTGGCTCAGATCATGAACTCCTTATTGCCAAATTCAGACTCAAATTGAAGAAAGTAGGGAAAACCACTAGACCATTCAGGTATGACCTAAATCAAATCCCTTATGATTATACAGTGGAAGTGAGGAATAGATTTAAGGGCCTAGATCTGATAGATAGAGTGCCTGAAGAACTATGGAATGAGGTTCGTGACATTGTACGGGAGACAGGGATCAAGACCATCCCCATGGAAAAGAAATGCAAAAAAGCAAAATGGCTGTCTGGGGAGGCCTTACAAATAGCTGTGAAAAGAAGAGAGGCGAAAAGCAAAGGAGAAAAGGAAAGATATAAGCACCTGAATGCAGAGTTCCAAAGAATAGCAAGAAGAGATAAGAAAGCCTTCTTCAGTGATCAATGCAAAGAAATAGAGGAAAACAACAGAATGGGAAAGACTAGAGATCTCTTCAAGAAAATTAGAGATACCAAGGGAACATTTCATGCAAGGATGGGCTCGATAAAGGACAGAAATGGTATGGACCTAACAGAAGCAGAAGATATTAAGAAGAGGTGGCAAGAATACACAGAAGAACTGTACAAAAAAGATCTTCACGACCCAGATAATCATGATGATGTGATCACTAATCTAGAGCCAGACATCTTGGAATGTGAAGTCAAGTGGGCCTTAGAAAGCATCACTACGAACAAAGCTAGTGGAGGTGATGGAATTCCAGTTGAGCTGTTTCAAATCCTGAAAGATGATGCTGTGAAAGTGCTGCACTCAATCTGCCAGCAAATTTGGAAAACTCAGCAGTGGCCACAGGACTGGAAAAGGTCAGTTTTCATTCCAATTCCAAAGAAAGGCAATGCAAAAGAATGCTCCAATTACCGCACAATTGCACTCATCTCACATGCTAGTAAAGTAATGCTCAAAATCCTCCAAGCCAGGCTTCAGCAATACGTGAACCGTGAACTCCCTGATGTTCAAGCTGGCTTTAGAAAAGGCAGAGGAACCAGAGATCAAATTGCCAACATCCGCTGGATCATGGAAAAAGCAAGAGAGTTCCAGAAAAACATCTACTTCTGCTTTATCGACTATGCCAAAGCCTTTGACTGTGTGGATCACAATAAACTGTGGAAAATTCTGAAAGAGATGGGAATACCAGACCACCTAACCTGCCTCTTGAGAAATCTGTATGCAGGTCAGGAAGCAACAGTTAGGACTGGACATGGAACAACAGACTGGTTCCAAATAGGAAAAGGAGTACGTCAAGGCTGTATATTGTCACCCTGCTTATTTAACTTCTATGCAGAGTACATCATGAGAAACACTGGGCCGGATGAAGCACAAGCTGGAATCAAGATTGCCGAGAGAAATATCAATAACCTCAGATATGCAGATGACACCACCCTTCTGGCAGAAAGTAAAGAGGAACTAAAAAGCCTCTTGTTGAAAGTGAAAGAGGAGAGTGAAAAAGTTGGCTTAAAGCTCAACATTCAGAAAACGAAGATCATGGCATCTGGTCCCATCACTTCATGGGAAATAGGTGGGAAAACAGTGGAAACAGTGTCAGACTTTATTTTTTGGGGCTTCAAAATCACTGCAGATGGTGATCGCAACCATGAAATTAAAAGATGCTTACTCCTTGGAAGGAAAGTTATGACAACCTAGATAGTATATTCAAAAGCAGAGACATTACTTTGCCAACAAAGGTCCTTCTAGTCAAGGCTATGGTTTTTCCTGTGGTCATGTATGGATGTGAGAGTTGGACTGTGAAGAAAGCTGAGCGCCGAAGAATGGATGCTTTTGAAGTGTGGTGTTGGAGAAGACTCTTGAGCATCCCTTGGACTGCAAGAAGATCCAACCAGTCCATCATAAAGGAGACCAGTCCTGGGTGTTGATTGGAAAGACTGATGCTGAAGCTGAAAATCCAATACTTTGGCCACCTCATGTGAAGAGTTGACTCATTGGAAAAGACCTTGATGCTGGGAGGGATTGGGGGCAGGAGGAGAAGTGGACGACAGAGGATGAGATGGATGGATGGCATCACCGAATCGATGCACATGAGTTTGGGTGAACTCCGAGAGTTGTTGATGGACAGGGAGGCCTGGCGTGCTGCAGTTCATGGCGTCGCAAAGAGTCAGACATGACTGAGCGACTGAACTAAACTGAACTGAACCAAATAGGTAAAAATGGCTAAGGCAGCAAATGTTATGGTTACATGCATTTTACCACAATTTAAAAACAAAAAGTCTTTTTTAAAAAGTAACATTTTTATTCTTCCATCATCTAATGTAGCAAATGCACACAGTCAGAATCCAATAAGGATAGAAAAATGGATTAATTGACTGACTGACAAATGTCTTAAATTAGGAAGGAAGAGATCCCCAAGCCACCAAGTAACAGAGTGATATTTTGAAAACCACATCTGCCCAGGTCTTTTCTCTGCCCAGAACCTTCGATGGCTCCCCACTGCCCTTGTGGGAAAGTCTGCCCAGGTCTTTCTTCTGCTCAGAACCTTCGATGGCTCCCCTCTGCCCTTGTGGGAAAGTCTGCCCAGGTCTTTCCTCAGCCCAGAACCTTTGATGGCTCCCTACTGCCCTTGTGGGAAAGTCGAGGCTCCTAAAGTGGGCATCAGCCTTGACCAAGCACTCACTGCAGCGTGCTAGGTACACACACCACGCCTTTAATTTTCACAACAACCCCATAAAGGAGGCGTTTCACAGATGAGACAATGAGGCCCAGAGAAGTTAAGACATTTGCTCAGAGTCACACTGCTGGTGTGAGCCAAAGCCAGAGTCCGCGCTTGTAAGCCCTACACCAAATCATGGCTCAGCCCGGGCCCATCGCCCTAGCTCGCCTCCCCCTACAGCCCACACATCTCCTCCCCATCATGTGGAGAGGCTACACATCCCCAAATGCCCTCTGTTATGGTGTCTGACACACCACACCTCTCTTTCCTTGACAAACACCCCTCACCCGAAAACCAGTGAGAGGCCTTCCTGGCTCCCCCCCGTCCCTGGGTGGCTTCGTCTACGTATCGAGTTGTGGTGCTGGCAGGGTCTGTTTCGTTGTCTCCCCCTTGACTGACTCCTCCAAAGAGAACAGACACAGCTAGACTCAAGGGTACTGAACACAGGGCTTGTCGTTTGGGGGACGAAGGAAGGAAGAGGCGGAGGAGGAAGGGAAGGTGGGAGGGGAGAAGGAAGTTCTTTCTCGTCCCCTAAGGCTTTCCGCATTGTCACTGGAATCTCTAGAAGATTGTCCTCGTGGGATGGGATGAATTGCACGCCCCTGGAATTAATTGCATTCATTTGCTGGCACTTCCAGAACAAAATACCACAGATCAGATGGCTTAAAACAGCCGAAATTAATGATCCCCCAGGTCTAGAAGCCAGAAGTCTGAGATCAGGGTACTGGCAGGTTGGTTCTCTCCTTCCCTGCAGACGGCCACCTCCCTTCACTGCCCTCACACTGCGAGTCTGTGTCCTCTCCTCTCCTCACAAGGACCCCGGTCCTGTAGGGTTAGGGCCCACCCTAGTGAAATCCAAGACTGACCATAAAGAAGCAAGAGCACCAAAGAACTGATGCTGTCAAACTGTGGTGCTGGAGAAGACTCTTGAGAGTCCCTTGGGCAGCAACGAGATCAAACCAGTCAGTCCTAACAGAAGTAAACTGTGAACATTCATTGGAAGGACTGAAGCTGAAGCTCCAGTACTGTGGCCACTTGATGCAAAGAGCTGACTCATTGGAAAAGGCCCTGATGCTGGGAAAGATTGAGGGCAAGAGGCAAGCGGGAACAACAAAGGATGAGATGGTTGGATGGCATCACCCATTCACTGGACATGAACTTGGGCAAAGACTAGGAGATGGTGAGGGACAGGGAAGCCTGGCGGGCTGCAGTCCATGGGGTTGCAAAGAGCTGGACATGACTTGGCAACTGAACAACAACAACAAAGTGACCCCATTCAGCCTTGATTACCTCTGTCAAGACTCTGTCTCCGAACAATTACTTTCTGAGGTCTTGGACTTTAGGGCTTCAACATGTGAGTGTGAGGGACACAATTCGGCCCACAATAATTCCCAAAACTCAAGGTGACCTCTTTGCACAAATCACCCTGGGAGCTCCTGCCCAGTTCCAGAGATGCTCCCACAAAGACAAACTTCTGCCAAGCTCGCTGGGCACATCCTTTCAAAGAGCTTCACTTGTGAGAATGTGTTCCATCTCAAGAAACATTGTAAGGTCACCAAGAGCTGACTGGCAGTCACCTGGATGCAGGTGGAGGCTACTTTTAATAAAAGATGGAGATTAAAAAATGGTATCATTGGCCTTCAGAAGTGAGAAATTTGTCCTAAAGAGTGTTCCTCAATGGGGAATGCAGAAACATTTTCAGCAATAACAGTATCCCTGGATCATGGCTTTTCAGGGTGACTTCTGTGGAGATAAACCATCTGAGAAGGTTTATGTATATATAAAGAATCTATACATGTATAAGAATGTGAAGCTGAAGCTCCAATACTTTGGCCACCTGATGCAAAGAGCCAACTCATTCGAAAAGATCCTACTGCTGGGAAAGATGGAGGGCAGGAGGAGAAGGGGGCGACAGAGGATGAGAAGGTTGGATGGCATCACCAACTCAACTGACATGAGTTTGAGCAACTCCGGGAGAGAGTAAAGGACAGGGAAGCCTGGCACACTGCAGTGCAGGGGGTCACACATAGTTGGACCTGACTTAGCGACTAAACAACAACATAAGAATGTGTGTGTATATGTATAGAGAATGACTGTATATATAAATAACTAAATCATTTTTCTGTACAGCAGAAATGAACACAACATTGTAAGTCAACTACACTGCAATTAAAAAAAAAAAGAATCACAGCATCTTGGTTGTGACTTTGGGCAAGTCATTTGTCCCCTCTGTCCTTAGTGTGACGATCCAAGAGCTGTGCTTGTGGAGATGTTGAAAGCACTACACGAAGTGAAATGCAAAAGTCCAATAGAAACACTACTTGTTACTTTTGCAGTTATGTCAACTCTGATATCGGAGAAGGCAATGGCAACCCACTCCAGTACTCTTGCCTGGAAAATCCCATGGACGGAGGAGCCTGGTGGGCTGCAGTCTATGGGGTCGCTAGGAGTTGGACATGACTGAGCGACTTCACTTTCAATTTTCACTTTCATGCATCAGAGAAGGAAATGGCAACCCACTCCAGTCTTCTTGCCTGGAGAATCCCAGGGACGGGGGAGCCTGGTGGGCTGCTGTCTATGGGGTCACACAGAGTAGGACATGACTGAAGCGACTTAGCAGCAGCAGCATCTCTGATAGCCATCACCAGGGATCTCGGCCAAGAATGGAAGCTACGCTGGAGACCCATCTCAGATCTTCTTCAAACATGAGGTTTTTCTGATTCTAAGCTACAGATTTAAATTACATATCAAGTCCTTCCTTCTTAGCCACACCAAGTTGACCAAGGTTGAGAAGGAAATTCTCATACATTTCTAAAGATTTGAATCCACAAGTAAGCAAACACACCAAAAAAAAAAAAGTGTCTCAGTGACTCAGAGCAGAGACTGTAATGGCACGAAGTTTTTTAGGGGATGATGAAAATGTTCTAAAATTGATTATAGGTATGGTTGTACAACCCTATGAATATACCAAGCCACCAAACTGTACAATTTAAATCAGTGTGCTGTGTGGGATGTGAATTATATCTCAATAAAACTGTAATTAAAATTCCCCAAGCCTTTTCCCATGGGCTCCAGCCTGGCTGAATTTCCTGACTCTTCATCAGTGTAAGTTTTGCCCCTTAAGATTCCCACAATAGTGGCCACGGGGACACCGTCCCACTGTGCAGAGGAGGTGGCCGAAAGACCGTCTCAGACACCCTGGGATACACTTAACAGACATCAAAGCAACATAAGCAAACATCGTGTGGTTTACCTGCAACAGAGTATGCACCGCATGGGTGACAGGGAAAACTCCTTCAGTGGCTGACAAACATTCAGCAAATCCAATGAAGTAGCCAATTTTAAGGCATTCCAGGATGATGGTAATGAGTGCAAACAATGCGATACTACCTAAATGGGGTGGGGAGGCGGTAGAAACACACACATATAAGTGTTAGTATGCACTGACCTCATTTCAAAACAAATTATATTAGGCCCTCATATATAAACTCAAATGATTTTTGACAAGGCTGCCAAGATGGCTCAACTGGGAAATGACATTTATTTCAAAACCTGATGCTGGGAAACTGGGTATCCACATGCAAAAGAATGAAGCTGGGGGCTTTCCCAGTGATCCAGTGGCTAAGACTCTGTGTTCCCAAAGCTGGGGGCCTGGGTTTGATCCCTGATCGGGGAACTAGATCCCATGTACTGCATCTAATAAGACCCAGGGCAGCCAAATAAACATGTGTGTGTGTCTATGCATGTGTGTGTTAGTTGTTCAATCGTTCAGTCCGACTCTGCGACTCCATGGATTGTAGCTCACCAGGCTCCTTGTCCATGGAATTCTCCAGGCAAGAACACTGAAGTGGGTAGCCATTCCCTTCTCTAGGGGATCTTTCCAACCCATGGATCGAACCTGGGTCTCCCACATTGCAGGCAGATTCTTTACCATCTGAGCCACCAGGGAAGCCCAAAGAAACAATTTTTTTTTTAATGAAGCTGGATGCTCACCTACAGCATATATAAAAATTAACTCAAAATGAAAAATGTTAATCTTTCAGTCATGAAAGATGTAGGAACTCAGGTTTCCTACACTGTAGGCAGAGTCTTTACCATCTGAGCCAACAGGGAATGAATCAAAGACTTATTCTAAAACCTAAAACTATAAAATCTTAGAAGAATGCATAGGAAAAAATCCTTATAATGCTGGGTTTGGCAATGATTTATTGGATATGACACCAAAAGCACAAGCCACAAAAGTAAAAGATAGTTACATGAGTTGCTCAGTTATGTCTAACTCTTTGCAACCCCATGGACTATAGAGTCCATGAAATTCTCCAGGCCAGAATACTGGTGTGGCTAGTCTTTCCCTTCTCCAGGAGATCTTCCCAACCCAGGTCTCCCACATTGCAGGTGGATTCTTTACCAGGTGAGCCACGGGGGAAGCCCTCATTAAAATGAAAAAAAAATAGGCATCAGAGGACACTATCAACCCACAAGATGAAAGAAAATATTCACACATATCTGATAAGGTGAGAGTATCCAGATTCTATGAAGAATTACAATATAACCACTTTATTTTTAAAAAGCAATTAAAAAAAAATAAGCACAGGACTAGAATAGACATTTCTCCAAAGAACATATGTAAATGGATATTTAACACATGAAAAAACACTCAACGGCACTAGCCATTAGGGAAGGGAAAATGAAAATTACTATGAAATGCTATCTCACATGCATTAGGATGGCCACTACCCAAAAAAGAACAGAGAGAAAAAGGATGGCAGGGGGAAGGAGAGAGGAAGGGGGAGGGAGAGGAGGGGAGGAGGGAAGGAAGAAATTCAAGAAAGGAGGGAGCAAGGGAGGAAAGATGGAAAATAATAGAGATGTAGAGAAACCGGAATCCTTATACACTGGTGATGGGAACATGAAATGGTGTAGCCCCCGTGGAAAATGGTATGGCAGTTGCTCAAAAAATCAAAAACAACAACTCCACATGGTCTAGCAATTCCACTTCTGGGTTTCTACCAAAGGATCAAAAGCAGGGACACAAAGGGATACATGGACACTGACGATCATGGCAGCATCATTCACAAGGCCTAAAGGAGGAAGCAGCCCAAGCGTCTACCATTGGATGAACGGATAAAAATGTGGCATGTCCATTCAGTGGAATATGATTCAGCTTTAAAAAAGGAAGGCCGCTGTGACACGTGATACCACCTGGACAAACGGTGAGGGCATCATGGAGCTCAAGGCCCATAAGTGAAATGAGCCAGTCACAAAAAGACAAATGCTGCATGATTCCACTTATTCCTTGGAGTAGTTGCCTTCACAGGAACCAAAAGTAAAATGGTGCCTGCCAGGGGCTGGGTGGAGGAGGAAATCAGGAGTTATTTAATGATACAGACTTCTAGTTTTACAAGATGAAAGAGTATTGAACATTAACCGTAATTAATTCACAAAAATGAATGTACTTAACACCACTGAACTGTACCTTTAAATGATTAAGCTGGTAAATTGTATGCTATGTTTATTTTATCACAATTTTTAAATTTTTTAATATATATAAAGCAAATTCTACTATTGGCCTCGAGAGCTAAAACTAGAAAATCTTATGACTTGTTTACCATTGTACAGGCCTCAGGCATATTTTGGGGTCTGACAAATGATGTACATTCAACAGAATTTGGGCAAAACAAAAGAAATCCTCTAGAAGATTTTCCTATGCAAAATGATCAATCTAAGAGTGTCATTGTTCTGCTCAAAATATCTCAGTTCTTTGATCCTAAAAGCCCGCTTGCTAAAGAATAAAAGTAAGGGGTATAAGGTATACAAGAACTTTCTGTACTATCTTTGCAACTCTTCTTTAAAATAGAAAGTTTACTTTTTAAGAATGACAGGGACATGTCTACAGTCGTGGCATGTAAAGTGCTGTGCTAGTGACATGGAGAAAGGAAACACTCGTTGATGGTATATCCGGCATGGTTGACGGCAAATGAAAACAAACACAAACCGGCATATGAATAAGACCGGAAAGGAGTATGCAAAATACATTTTAAAAGGAACTTGCAACCAAATGAAGAAATTAGCAAGAAAAGCATAATAACTGTGGAGATTTGATCGAGGCCAAAGTCCCTAGTCCCTCTTCTGGGCCAACATCAACCACCATTCATACATTCTCTCCCACGAAAGCAGGAAACCAGATTGTGTGCGACATGCATTATGGCAAGAGAGAGAGGAGGGCCTGGGCCATCACAGGGAGCTATAACATTACAGCTCTGGCCTAAGAGCCTCCAGTGAGGAGTAATGCAATCGCCTGGCTCCTTTCCACTGCTCAAAGCCTTGCAGAAACAAATCTAAGTCACTTTTTTTTTTCCCCAAACTCTGGAAAACCCCCAGTGAAATCAGAAACTTCACAGGAGTGGAGATTCAATCCCAGGACTTTGAAATGGTTTGACAAATGCATGGTTCCTTTTGATTACAAAGAGAAATGGCCAGATGAAGTGAGGCAGGCTGGTTGGGTGGCAAGGGCAGAGGCTGTAACTCTGGGGACCTGGCTGTGTCACTGACAGAATGTATGAGTTCAGACAGGTCATTCCCAAGCTCCTGGTCTTGGTTTTCCCATCTATAAAACAAGACTGGTCCACAGTCGTGGTTCTCAAACTTAAGCCTGGGTCAGAATCATCTGGAAGACTTGTTAAAGCAAAGAATACTGGGTCCCACCCCAGAGTTTCTGATTCAATAGGTCTGGGGCGGGGTGTCCAAATTTGCATCTCTAACAA
The DNA here is from genome assembly GCA_006410635.1 of Cephalophus harveyi. NCBI lineage: Eukaryota > Metazoa > Chordata > Mammalia > Artiodactyla > Bovidae > Cephalophus > Cephalophus harveyi. The sequence goes on along the minus strand of SJYT01004301.1, from coordinate 270,007 downwards.
GTTCTCAGGTAGAGCGTATGCTGTTGGCCTGGGACCCCACCTGGAGAATCACTGATTTGGGACATCTCTTTCACTGACATTTCAAGAGTTGTGATAAGAACATCACATGCCTTCTCACATTCCTGCAGCCCTTCCTTCTTTCATCCATCTTCCCATCCATTTCCTTCTACAACAAATGTTTTAGGGACTCCTACTATACATGAGGGGCTTCCCAATTGGTACAGTGGTAAAGAATCTGCCTGCCAATGCAGGAGATGCAGGTAGACATGGGTTCAGGCCCTGGGTGGGGAAGATCCCCTGGAAGAGGAAATGGCACCCCACTCCAATATTCTTGCCTAGGCAATTCCATGGACAGAGAAGCCTGGCGGGGTCAGGGGGTCCATGAGGTCAAAAAGAATCAGACAGGACTGTGCAACATAGCACACACACACCATGCATGAGGCATTTTGTCAGGTGCTCAAAGGTAAACAAATAAGATTGCTGGAGAAACAAAAATACACACATATAACATGGCATAAATTGGGGTGTGCAGAAGATATAGAGGGGTGAGCTGGCCCCAAACTTCTCATCTGCGTCGTGCAAAATCAGAAGCCAGTGGAAGAGTAGCTAGAGTCCACTGCAAGGAAAGGACTGCAGTTGAGAAACCCTATTCCCAGGCAAGATGGTGCCCACGGGTCAGGGCAAAAGACAGAAAGATATTTGAAGATATGCCAAATATAACTGTTTGACATCTCTTTGTTGTTCAAATAAGATCCAGGCACTTGGGATATAAAAACATCAATAAAATAAAGTATATGTCCTTGGTGAGTTTAACCTTCTAGTGGGGAAGACAGGAAAATAAGCAAATAAATGATAAACACAAAATACATGTCAGGAAGTGCTAGGTGCATGAGGTTGACAGTGGCAGCCAGAAAAGGTGACAGCCGAACAGACAAAAAATGATGGGAGGAAAATAGCCACAGAACTCACCTCACAAAGGGCTTTAACCAAACAATCAGGAGCCCTCTTCGTGAGGGAAGACGAAGAAGAAAGGGAGAAACAATGAGCAATAAACTTTGCAACAGATTGAAGAGGTAGATGGATGTATAATGGAAGGAAAAGAGAGAAGGAAGGGAGGGAGGGTATAAATGGGTGGATGATGGATGGATGGATGGATAGATGGTGGATGATGATGATGGAAGGAGGGATGGATGGATGATGGATGGATGCATGAGTGAATGGATGAATAGTCCAGTTTAATAGAAATAAGAAAAAGATGATAGAAGTTATATCCAAATGGATGAAGATAAACTGTCTGGAAATGTGTAATTTACATGCTCTTTAAAGTCTTGTGATACAAACTGAAGCTGGGGATGGACTGAGTGAGAAGCAGAACAACCCTTCAAAGTTCTCATGATAAAGAGATGGGTACTAGGGGAAAAGAGAGAAACAAATGCATTCTAAAGATCTTATCTCTTTGGAATAGAGGGGAATGGGAGGATCTTGGAGTGGGAAGCAATGTGATGAGAATGGAGTAATATGTATCTGATTATGAGAATGAGGAAAGGTAAGCTAGTCATTAATAGAGTAGAAAAACACAGTAGAATGTTCAAGTTCTCCAAAGAGCAAACTCTGGAAAAGGCAAATGAGTCAACAATATGTACAAAATCATTATAATCATCCTAAAGAAAAACAGAAACAACAAAATCCACGATATAAATCATTACAATTAGAATGATCTAAGTTCTCCCATTAATTAGTAAACAAAGATGGGAATTCTGAATTAAAACCAAAACCTAACTATATGATCTTTACATGAAACACACTTTTAGCTGAGTGATAACAGTGGAAAAGAGGGAGGGGGACAAAGCGGAAGTAGGCAATACAAACTAAAAGCAACGAGATAGAGAAATGTTAATATCCGACCACATGGGATTTAAGATTCACTGTAAACACTTAGGACAAATAATTCTTCCATATTTATCATTACATATGAAAAAAAACATCATGTATGAGGAAGACATAATAATCAAATAATCCAAATAAAATCATTTTTGTTTTGTGTATTTAACTCCTACTTGAAAAAAAAAAAAAAATTGAGTGAAAGATTCCAGAACCAGACAGATCTAGCAGACATAGACAGGACATAGAGGAACTGAACTGCACAACTGACAGACTTGGTTTTACGACATCACCTTGCATGTTGATAAAAATCAATTATGTCATAAAAGCACAGAACATAGAGTGTCACGGTAGGTACTAACTCCCTGGCTTCAAATCCATTTTCTACCACTTTATTATTGTTGATGACCTTGAGCAACTTCCTAACTTCTCTGTGCCTCCATTTCCTCATCTGTAAAATGTGGATTATAAGATTGACTATCTCCTAGGGATGTTCAGTTCAGTTCAGTCACTCAGTTGTGTCCAACTCTTTGTGACCTCATGGACTGCAGCATGCCAGGCTTCCCTGGCCATCACCAACTCCCAGAGCTTGCTCAAACTCATGTCCATTGAGTCGGTGACACCATCCAACTATCTCATCCTCTGTCATCCCCTTCTCCTCCCACCTTCAATCTCTCCCAGAAGCAGGGTCTTTTCCAATAAGTTGGCTCTTCCCATCAGGTGGCCAGTTTGGGAACTTCACCTTCATTCCTTCCAATGAATATTCAGGACTGATTTCCTTTAGGATGGACTGGTTGGATCTCCTTGCACTCCAAGGGACTCTCAGAGCCTTCTCCAATACCACAGTTCAAAAGCATCCATTTTTTGGCACTCAGCTTTCTTTATAGTCCAACTCTCACATACATATATGACTACTGGAAAAACCACAGTTTTGACTAGATGGACCTTTGTTGGCAAAGTAATGTCTCCACTTTTTAATATGCTGTCTAGGTTTGTCATAGCTTTTCTTCCAAGAAGCAAGCGTCTTTTCATTTCATGGCTACAGTCACCATCTGCAGTGATTTTGGAGGTCAAAAAAAATAAAGCCTCCCATTGTTTCCATTGTTCCCCATCTATTTGCTATGAAGTGATGGGACCAGCTGGAATGATCTTAGTTTTCTGAATTTTGAGTTTTAAGCCAACTTTTTCACTCTCCTCTTTCACTTTCATCAACAGGCTCTTTAGTTCTTCCTTGCTTTCTGCCATAAGGGCGCTATCATCTGCATATCTGAGGTTATTGATTTTTCTCTCAGCAATCTTGATTGCAGCTTGTGCTTCATCCAGCCCAGCATTTTGCATGTTGTACTCTGCATGTAAGTTAAATAAGCAGGGTGACAATATACAGTCTTGATGTACTCCTTTCCCGATTTGGAACCAGTCTTTTGTTCCATGTCCGGTTCTAACTGTTGCTTCTTGACCTGCATACAGGCTTTTCAGGAGGCAGGTAAGATGGTCTGGTATTCCCATCTCTTGAAGAATTTTCCACAGTTTGTTGTGATCCACATAGTCAAAGGCTTTTGCATAGTCAATAAGGCAGAAGTAGATGTTTTTATGGAACTCTCTTGCTTTTTCAACGATCCAACGGATGTTGGCAATTTGATCTCTGGTTCCTCTGTCTTTTCTAAATATATCTTGAACATCTGGAAGTTCTCGGTTCATGTACTGTTGAAGCCTGACTTGAAGGATTTTGAGCATTACCTTGCTAGCATCTGAAATGAGTGCAATTGTGCAGTAGTTTGAACATTCTTTGGCATTGCCTTTCTTTGGGATTGGAATGAAAACTGACCTTTTCCAGTCCTGTGGCCACTGCTGAGTTTTCCAAATTTGCTGGCATTTTGAGTACATCACTTTAACAGCATCATCTTTTAGGATTTAAAAAAGCTCAGCTGGAATCCATCACCTCCACTAGCTTTGTTCGTAGTGATGCTTCCTAAGGCCCACTTGACTTCGCATTCCAGGATGTCTGGTTCTGGGTGAGTGGTGACACCATCATGGTTATCTGGATCATGAAGATCTTTTCTGTACAGTTCTTCTGTGTATTCTTGCCACCTTTTCTTAATATCTTCTGCTTCTATCAGGTCCATACCGTTTCTGTCCTTTATTGTGACCATCTTTGCATGAAATGTTCCCTTGGTATCTCTAATTTTCTTGAAGAGACCGCTAGTCTTTCCCATTCTATTGTTTTCTTCTATTTCTTTGCACTGATCACTGAGGAAGGCTTTTTGTCTCTTATCTCACCTAGGGGTGTAGAGGAGATTAATAAGCTCAACTGTCTCCTAGGGGTGTGGAGGAGATTAAACGAGTCATGACATGGAAAGCATCCAGAACAGGGTCCCACAAATAAAAAAATTCTACAAGGATGTTATCATCCTTATTATCATCACTTAAATAGGTAGAGCCAATTAGAAGGTTCTGCAGCCACATTACTTGAGAACAATCCTAAAATGTTTAGTGTTGGCAGAGGGGAGATCTCCTTTTCTGTGTTAGGTGCCCAGAGCCCCCCTAGCAGTCTAGAATCTTGAACTGTAGACTCTTAGAGGTTGAAGGTACCACAGAGTTAGTCTACATCCCCCATCTCATGCAAAGATGCTTCCCATTGCATCATGACCAGCACCTGTCTGGTCTCCACCTGAACGCGCCCCGGGCTGGGAGGCTCACCCTTTGCATCACCAGCTGCTGCTTAGATTAGAATGCTCTTCCCCACTCGGAACTTCAGCCAGCACCCCAGAACCACCATCCTCTTTCCTGGCAATTCTGCCATCATTCACTCATTCCTTCATCCATCCATTCAACTATCCATTCATCCATTTGATGATTCAGTAAATATCAACTGGCACTCACTGCATGTTAGGCAGTGTGCCAGGAGCTCCAGTTATAATGGGAAGTGCATTCAAACAGGGTCTCTGCTTTGAAGAGCTCACTATCTGGTTAGATCAACAAACTGAATGACGCAATCTCCTGCTTGTGAAGTGCTAGGAGGAAAGTGAACAGGATGTTATAAGAACATACAGCCCAGAAGACCCACCTGGTCTGAAGGCAACATGAAAGGCCTCCCTGAAAAAATGACTCTCATTTCCTAGGAAACCCCCTGGCATCTCCACATCCTCTCTCTCCTGGACTGTCTGTACACCCCTTTCACTCCTCCTAGCGGCACCCATGTGATGCTCAATGGGGGACACTCCACTTGCAGCCTGACTTCCTTTCCAATCAGTGCCCAACCAGCATCAGCTTTTTAGGCAGCTGCATTGTAAGGCTGAAATCCTGAGAGGAGGTTTGTATTTTCTACTAGAGCAGAAATCCCTTCCAAAGAATAAAACAAAAAAGTACATGTGAGAGAATGCATGCAGTTAGGCAAGACTCTCTCACAGTGAGCCCAGGCGGAGCCTAGGAGATAGTCGCTCCCTTTCCTGGGGAAATTGCTCAAAACCCCCTGCATCTTCACCTGCTCCAGAATTTTGCTGGGTTTCACTGTCATGCTCAGTTCTCTATATTCTGTGTACTCTTTTATCCTTTTTTAAGTTCAAGATAGCTTCCTGAGACCCTACATATTCTCCCTATATGTACACGCATGCTCAGTTGCTCGGTCATGTCTGATTCTTTGCAACTCCATGGACTGTAGCCCCCCAGGCTTCTCTGTCCAGGGGATGGGATTCCCAGGCAAGAACACTGGAGTGGGTTGCCCTGCTCTCTTCCAGGTGGTCGAACCCGAATCTCCTGCATTGCAGCAGATTCTTAACTGCTGAACCACCAGGGAAGCCCCCTCACACACACACACACATTGGGGTATCATCCTCCCCATTTTACAAATGAGGAAATTGAAACAGAAAAGTGAGGCTACATGCAGGGGGGTGGGGCAGGGAGCTCTTAGCCCTCATGCTCTGACGCCCCTCACTGTCTGCACCATCCTTGCCCCCTCTTGCAGCTCTCCATACAGGAGCCACACCCGAGCATCCTGTCCCCAGAGCCCAGCCAGTGCCCCAGAGCTCAGTCCAGGCTGTTGAACCAAACTGGATCAACGTTTCTGCCCAGCCACCACAAAAGGTGCCCCCAGGCTGTGGGCTCTGTTATTCTCTGCATGTTCCAAAGACTCCTCTGCTGGGTGGAGAGGACAGAAGTTGCATGGAAGTGAGGGATTTTGCCCCCTCTGTCACCCTCTAATATCATAAGGAGCTCAGCCCTCTTCTCTTTCTCACTCTATCTGAATGTTTCCGTTGACAGGGGCTCAACCCTCCCCCTGATGCCCTTTCAGCTTCTTGGTCCAGAAGATGAAGGTGATGACATCTACCTCAAGAGCCGCTGTGAGACTGGAAATATTACACTAAGTGAAAGAAGCTGATCACCAACATGACACATTAGATGACTCCATTCACTAAAATGTCCAAGCCAGGCAAATCTAGAGATAAAAAGTAGATTCATGGTTATCTGTCCCTAGGGTGGATATGGGGTAAGGGCTCTCAGGGGGTAAGAGGTATCAGGGGACAAGAGCTAAAGGGCACATGCTTCTATCTGAGATGATAAAACGTTCTAAAAACTGACTGTGGTGATAGTTGCAGATATCTGTAAGTGTAGTTGCTCAGTCGTGTCCGACTCTTTGTGACCCCACAGACTGTAGCCTACCAGGCTTCTCTGTCCATGGGATTTTCCAGGCAATAGTACTGGAATGGATTGCCATTTCCTTCTCCAGGGGATCTTCCCAACCCAGGGCTCAAACCCGGGTCTCCCGCATTGTAGACAGACGCTTTACTGTCTGAGCCACCAGGGAAGTCTGTGAAAAGGGCTATTCACAACCCATCAGCTTGTGCACTTTGTATGTGTGTGTGCGTGTGTCAGTCGCTCAGTTGTGTCCCCAACTCTTTGCGACCCCATGGACTATAGCCTGCCAGGCTCCTCTGTCTATGGAATTCTCCAGACAATAATACTGGAGTGGGTTGCCATTCCCGTCTCCAGAGGATCTTCCCAGCCCAGGGATCAAACCCACATCTCCTGCATTGCAGGCAGATTCTTTAAATGGGTAAATTGTAGATTATGTGGACTATGTCTCAAGAGGACTATTGTTTAAGAAACAGGAGAAGAATTGCTGGGCCCACTGAAATGTGCTCACTATACCCGCAGCAGGAACACAAGCCCAGGAAAACAAGGGGTGTCTGGAGGGGCTGTGTCTGCAGAGGCCTGAGGTGATCAGATTGAGATGAACATGCATCCTGAGGAGGGAACCAACCTGAAGCCCAGCGCCACACTTATGAACTTGCTGCATCCACCCTGAAGTCAGCAGGGTGGACTGGAATCCCATGGGGACCCACCCTGACCGCTCCCTTCTTAGCCGCAACAGACACTGCCGCAGGGCTGCACGCTGGGTTTTGCAATCCTGCCAAGCATCCTCCAGGAGTCTCTGGCTGCACTGCCAGACTGTGGGTTCCCTGGGTTCAGAGACAGTTGCATCCTTGTATCATGTGGCCTTCATCCCTTGCCTCTCTCTCCTCCTCTTCTCCCTGCCACCATCCCCTGTGTGAAGAGAGGCCCCACCTCTCTTCACACAGGTGCTTAGAACCATCAGTTTTTGCAACCTTCAATTTCTCACACATGGTGATGGCCTCTTTCTGAAATCCATCACTGCATCCCAACCTTTATCTCTACAGCCACCTGTCCTGAGCATGTCTTACAGATGCACCTTGCTTTACTTGTAGCCCCTAACAGATAAGGACACAGTACTCAGAGCAGACAGAGAGGCAATGTGCCGTGTACACAGATGCACCTCATTCTAAGTGAAAAAGCACTTTGTAAGAATGTCTATATGTGTATAACTGGGCCACTTTGCTGTACAGCAGAGATTGGTGCAACACTGTAAATCAACTATCCTTCAGTTTTAAAAAAAAGAAAGAAAAAAAGAAGTAATGATAAGAGCTAATCAATTATGGTGCAGGAGAGGGCAGAGAAGCAACCAATGAATCTTTTCCTAAGCCCTCTTTGCTTAAAAAAAAAAAAAAAAAAAAAACAGAAACAAAAGAAAGAAAAAAAGTCAGGGAGCACTCCGTAAAAATCTGATCTCATTTTAAAAGGAGTAGATTTAGGAGTGATTATTCACACAGACAAAGAAAGCATCACTGTAACAAATGACTTTGTTAGGGACAATACCTCTAACCAGCATTCCGAACACACTCATTAAACGTGGCTATTAGTCCTATTGTCGTCATTGCCATGATTTTGTGTTAATAACACTTCTCTGGGCTTGAGACAGGTCAGAAGCCAGGAGAAAAAAAAGAAACCTCCCCTCACCACGGCAGTCCTTCAAGAGACCAGAAACAGAACAGGAACAGGACCTTGGTAATTAACAGGATGAAACGGCTACTCATGGGGTTTCCCCGTCCCCAGGGTTGGCGTGAGATGTCCTGCTGCTGCCACTTCTTCCAAAAGAAATCAGTCTCTTTACTCAGCAAATAGAGGATCAGGATGAATAATTCATCCTTCCTGCTGATTTTTTATGACAGCCAATGATTTTTGTTCCCAAAAAAGTCTTCACTTTCTCATATGTAGTAGGTGAGACAGAATGTCTTCTGCTCAAAGAAATGTTTCACAGCTCATACCAAGACCCAGAAACTTTCTCTGGAAAACCTCAGGGTCCAGAATGCCACAGGCTGGCTCTTTGTCAGAGCTGCAGACTTCCAAGACCAACACAGAAGCCAGGGCAGAGCTAAGTCAAACCTGTCTTTCCAGCTGGGATTCCAAGGAAAACCTCAGTCCCTGCTTCAGCTGAAGGCACTTCCTTTGGCACTGTGGCCTCCTAGCGTACTTTTGGGATGATTAGGCCCTTGCCTCTTTGATAAACCACAGCTCATTTACAGGGGTAGACAGTGCTTCACAAACCACTTTCAGACAACATCTCCCAGCTCCTTCCCTGAGAGGCAACCAGGATTCTTATTTTACTGATGAAGAAACTGGGACTCAGAAAGGCAAGGGTAACAGAGCTGAGTTATTGCACCATGCCTTCAGAGTCAGCACCACTTCCATCATCCACATGCCTCACCAGAAGCGTTCTGTTATTATGGAACAGAACAACTTGCTGAGTGTCTAAACAGCCACATCATTTACTGAACACCTACTACGTGCTCTCTCGACGTTGCCTCTTTTATTCCATCCCTGCCTGATGTCTAATGGACACCTCAGATGTAACACATCCACAGGGGGGGCCCTGATTCTGCATTCCCACCCTACTCCTCCTTCTGTCTTCCTAGTCTTGGAACATGGCAATGCCACCTGCCCATTGACTGGGGCCGCAATGCTCAGAGTCTTCCTGGAAGGAGGGAAAGAGAGAGGAGGGAAGAGAGAGGACGAGCAGGGCAGAGAAGGGAGAAAAGAAGGAAGGGGGGGGGTGGGAGAAAGAAAAGACGGAAAGAGGGAGAGTGGGGGAGGAAGAGAGAAAGGAAAGAAGGAAGGAGGGTGGATGGAAAAGGGAGGCATGGAGGAGAAGGGAAAGGTTGGATGAGGGGAGAAGGAGAAGGGAAGAAAGAAGAACAGAAGGATGGAGGAGGAAGGAAGTGAGGGAAAGACCAAGGGAAGATTCTGCCACTACAGAGAAGTGAAGGTCAAAAGCCTGTGTGTGATATTTTTGAGCCTAAGTCAACAGCCTCAAAGTAACATTCCGTTCTTTTGCGTGTTTGTCTGCTATGGCTCTGGATTCACTGCCGATTGTAGGATCACAAAACCATGAACCTCCCTGAAACAACCACTTTCAGAGCAGGAATCTGGGCCACCCTGGAGTTGTGTGCAGTTATTCCAAAGGCAAGATGAACTAGACAGAGTCCCTGAGCCTAGAAACCTCAAATCTCATCTGGATGACCAGGCTCATATCCAACTAGTCATAAGACAAGGCAGAAATTCACAAAGGCCAAAAGAGCTCTACATAGAGCCAGGCTGACCCATGGGAGTGAGGAGTAATTCCTGCCAAGTGTGTGGAGAAGGTGGCGTTGGGGCCAGATCTGTGAAGAAATCACACACTGTGACGGGAACTTGAAGCCTTCGCGCCTGGAGCACAGAATGAGGACAAAAGAGAAGATAAAACTAAACAGGCACCTGGGACCCGATCAGAGAGAGCCTTGAACGCCAGGATAGGGAGTGTGGCCTCCGTCACGGGGTCAGTGGAACCATGGCAGGGCTTTAAATAAGGAAAGAAAGATGTGAAGAGGTTTGTGTAACCGCAGCTGCAACGTCGGAATATAAGGCAAGAGCCTGAAGGCGGAGGGAGAGGGAAGAGAAGTGAAGGTGGGGGGAGGGGGGCGCAGAAAAGACGGACAGGAAGACGGAGGCAGAAAAGACTAAAGGGGCGAGCTGGGAGGGAGCGAGGGCGCCGAGACCTGTCTCTTATACACATCTAGATGTGTATAAGAGACAGGTGATGGCCTCTTTCTGAAATCCATCACTGCATCCCAACCTTTATCTCTACAGCCACCTGTCCTGAGCATGTCTTACAGATGCACCTTGCTTTACTTGTAGCCCCTAACAGATAAGGACACAGTACTCAGAGCAGACAGAGAGGCAATGTGCCGTGTACACAGATGCACCTCATTCTAAGTGAAAAAGCACTTTGTAAGAATGTCTATATGTGTATAACTGGGCCACTTTGCTGTACAGCAGAGATTGGTGCAACACTGTAAATCAACTATGACTCACCGCGGAGCCAGCGCGCGCCGGCGTACGTGTCCTTGAGGCGGATGAGGCGGCGGTGCGCGGAGCTGCGGCGCACGTACCACAGCATCCAGAGCAGCTGCAGCAGCATGAGCGCCGTGAGGAAGCACAGCAGGTCCCTCTTACCCACGCCCGAGGCGTGCACGGCCCAGGCCAGCAGGAACAGCAGCCCCGCCACGAACACGTTCAGCGCGTACTGGCTGCTCAGGGCCTCGGCCAGCTTCTGCGGGAAGCTCTCGCGGACGGCGCTGGAGCCAGCGCGCGCCGGCGTACGTGTCCTTGAGGCGGATGAGGCGGCGGTGCGCGGAGCTGCGGCGCACGTACCACAGCATCCAGAGCAGCTGCAGCAGCATGAGCGCCGTGAGGAAGCACAGCAGGTCCCTCTTACCCACGCCCGAGGCGTGCACGGCCCAGGCCAGCAGGAACAGCAGCCCCGCCACGAACACGTTCAGCGCGTACTGGCTGCTCAGGGCCTCGGCCAGCTTCTGCGGGAAGCTCTCGCGGACGGCGCCCCGCCGAGGCGCCGGGGAACCCGGGGGTCCCCGGAACCCCGGAGCCAAGAACGGGGGCGGCGGGCGGGCCGCGGGCCAGGACGAGCCCCTCTCCGAGTCGCTCGGAGCCGCCAGGGGAGCGGCAGGCGCCCCTTGACCCTCGCGCATCATTGAGTGACCGACTCTCCCCTAGTCTAGCCTCGGGGACGGCTGCTCCCGTCCTCCCCTGCCCTAGCCCCGAGGGGCCTCGGCCGATCAGCCCCCCTGTCCTGATCACCCGCGGACACCTAGTCTCCCGCCTTCTGCCCTCGGTCAAGGCGCTCACCCAATCCACTTACCACGTCCCCACTCGCTGACCCCAGCTTCTTCGCGCTCCCCCTACACACTGCCCACTTCCCCTCCTTCCGCAAGGTCCGGGGCAACCCTTCCCAGCACCCTGGGCCCACGCGGGGGCCCCGATGCCTCGGCTGGGCACCAGCCCTGCCGCGACGGCCGCGCGTCCTCCTGCTCCGCAGCCCAGCGCGTCCGAACTCGCCCGCCGTCCGCTGCTCTGCTGTCCCCTGAGCCGACGCCGGCTGACCCAGCCCTGCCCGGGCGACAGGTGGGTGTTTCCCGGAGTTGGGGTGCGGGGGAGCGAGGGGGTGTTCAGAGCCAGCCGGAGAGGGTGGGCACGGGGGCGTGGCAGCGGGGGACCCGCGAGAGCCCCGAGGGTGCGTGCGCGGCTCCCGTGTCGCAGCGTCGGCGTGGCTGCCCGCGGAAGCCCGGGTTAGTCGGAAGGCGTCCGTGTGCGTGAGTCAGACTGTCCGCGCCCCTGCGTGTCTCTGTGGTCTGTTTTCTCTGTGCGGGGTCTTTCTGTCTGGCCCGTCAGTCTGTGGGTGCGCCTGGTTGGGCGAGGAGGATGGGACGGAGTGGCAGCGCCCGTCCCTAGATCTATGACTATGGGAATGGCGTGTCTTTTTGGCTCGCCCGTCTGCCTGGTGTCCCTGTGTGTCTGCCTGGAGATGCCCAGAAGCAGATAAAGACGGGAGCCACTTCCCAAGAAAAGATCATCTCTCTCCCTCCTGCAGGAGCATGGGGAGCTGCTTCTGGACTGAGCCGAGCTGGGGCTGGGAGCTGCCCCTGGGTCCTCCCTGGAACGCGAGGCCCAGGGCCCCTCCCTCAGCTCTCTCCGCCCCTTCCCCCCCACTGCCCAACCTTGTCCGACAGGTGCCCCTCTCCGGAGGTCTTCAGGCGCGCTGGAGATCCGGGCTAGAGTAGGGAGCTGGGAAGCACCGCTGGCGGGGAGATGGAGGCTGGGGAGCGTGGGCAGGGCTCACAGCAAGCCACAGCGCAGTAACAGAGGGCTCAGGGCCCCGGAAACACCCTCTTCCCCTTGGTTTAACATCCTGTTGTTTGCCGTTCTAAAGTTCTTAATTTTGAACCAGGGGACCCACATTTTCATTCTGCAGTGAATCCAGCAAATTGTATGGCTGTTCCGATTGCCAGAGGGTCCTGGCTGCAGGGAGCTCCCTGCTGGGAGTCAACCTGAGGACTCCGCCATCGTTCACGTTTTCACTTTGTTCATCCACTTACGTGATGGACACTCATTTATTCTACATTGAATTAGTTGCCGGACTCTGCTCTAAGTGTGGGGGATTCAGCTCTGAAAGAGTATCGTTAGGGAGCTCAGCTTCTAGTGGAGACACCCTCGTGGGACAACTACATAACTGTCTGGAAACAGGGAGAGAATCACACCTGAGACTCAGCCTTGTCCTGCAGGAGCCCATGACTCAGGGCTGTCTGGATGGGGAGGGCTGGAGGAGCCCTGAGTCTGCCAAGCAAGGCGAGAGGTTCCCAGAGGAGGCAGCACCTGAACAGTCTTGGGAGAAGCAGGAGTTGGCCAGGTGGCGTGGGAGGGCAAGAGAGGGGGTTCCAGAGAGAGGATGGAGCACATGCACAGAAATGAGTGCAAAAAGGGACTGGCCATCAGGGACCGTGTCCATCCGTCCAAAGCTTAAAGTGTGCCCTTCACCTGGGTGTCCCCAGAGCTAAGCCCGGTGGCTGTCAGTAAAAAACCCAAGGAGTTAGTGAATGCACACGTGGATGGAGGCTGTATGAATGAATAAGTAAGCCAGGCGTCATCTTCTCATCAGACTAACGGGGGGAGTGGGATCCAATGAGTCCTCCCCACTGTGCTCCACCCCTGACCTTGCTTTGTTTTCCTTCTTTGCATAGTGTTACCCGGAATGCGTGTATTTCTGGGGCCTGTCTCTCCCACTGTAATGAAAGCTCTATGAGAAGGACATGGCCTGTCTCGTCCACTGCTGTATCTCCATCACAGAACAGTGGTACCCAGCACATGGCAGGTACTCAATCAATACCTATTGAATTGTGTCTCCCCACAAAAGATGTTGAAGTACCACGGACGGGTAGCCCACCCAACTCCTCTGTCCATGGAATTCTCCAGGCAAGGATACTGGAGTGGGTAGCCATTCCCTTCTCCAGTGGATCTTCCCAACCCCGGGATCGAACCTGCACTGCAGATGGATACTTTATCATCTGAGCCACCAGAGGAGCCCTGAAGTACCTGTGAATGGAAACTTCTTTGGAAATAAAAGTTTTGCAAATGATCAAGTTAAGGTAATAGGATCCCATTCAGTATGACTGCTTCTTTCTTTAAAAAAGGAAACTTTGAAGATAGACATGTATGGAGGGAGGAGGATGTGAAGATATAGAAAGAATGCCATCTACAAGTCAAGGGTTATCTGAGACTTCCAGAAACTAGAAGGGGCCTGAAACAGATTTTTCCCTCTCAGCCCTCAGAGGGAACCAACTCTGTGGACACCTTGATCTTGGACTTCTAGTCTTGAGAACTGTGGACTATAAATTTCTGTTGGTTAAGCCAGCCAGTGTGGTCTTTGTTAGAACAGTCGCGGGAAACTAAGACATTCAGCTTATTCCTTCTGTGGTCCCCTGGGGACCTATCTACCTCTCCATTCCTCTCTTTTGCACATGGCATAATCTATCTTTTAACTGTCTTTCCTATTCTGAACTCCTAAAGGCAAGAACTGGGGTTCCCTGATGGCCTAGTGTGTAAAGAATCAGCCTGCAATGCAGGAGATACAGGAGAGACAGGTTCAGTCCCTGGGTTGGCAAGATCCCCTGGAGGAAGAAATGGCCCCCCACTCCAGTATTCCTGCCTGGGAAATCCCATGGACAGAGGAGCCTGGCAGACTACAGTCCAAAGGGTTGCAGAGTCAGACACGACCAAGTGACTAAACCCACAACACACACACAAAGGCAAGATCTACATTTGGTTCATTCAGCTTTCTTTATAGTCCCACTCTCACATCCATATATGACTACCAGAAAAACCATAGCTTTGACGAAACAGACCTTTCTTGGCAAAGTGATGTCTCTCCTTTTTAATATGCTGTCTAGGTTTGTCATAGCTTTTCTTCCAAAGAGCAAACATCTTTTAATTTCATGGTTGCAGTCACCATCTGCAATGATTTTGGAGCCCAAGAAAATAAAGTTTGTCACTGTTTCCATTATTTCCCCATCTATTTGCCATGAAGTGATGAGATCCAGTGCCATGATCTTAGTTTTCTGAATGTTGAGTTTTAAGCCAGCTTTTCATTCTCCTCTTTCACCTTCATCAATAGGCTCTTTAGTTCCTCTTCACTTTCAGCCATTAGAGTGGTGTCATCTGCATATCTGAGGTTATTGATATTTCCCCCGGCAATCTTGATGCCAGCTTGTGCTTCATCCAGCCTGACATTTCGCATGATGTACTCTGCATATAAGTTAAATAAGCAAGGTGAAAATATACAGCCTCAGTGTTCTTTCCCGATTTGGAATGTCTGTTGCTCCATGTCTGTTTCTAACTGTTGCTTCTTGACTTGCATACAGGTTTCTCAGGAGGCAGGTAAGGTGGCCTTATAGTCCCATCTGTTTAAGAATTTTCCGGTTTGTTGTGATCCACACAGTCAAAGGCATTAGCATAGTCAATAAAGCAGAAGTAGGTATTTTTCTGGAATTCCCTTGCTTTGTCTGTGATCCAACGAATACTGGCAATTTGATCGCTGGTTCCTCTGCTTTTTCTATTCTTTTTATTTTCTATTTTTTATTTTACTTTAGTTTACAATACTATATTGGTTTTGCCAAACATCAACATGAATCCACCATGGGTGTACACGTGTTCCCAATCCTGAGCCCCCCTCCCACCTCCCTCCCCATACCATCACTCTGGGTCACCCCAGTGCACCAGCCCCAAGCATCCTGTATCTTGCATCGAACCTAGACTGGCGATTCGTTTCTTATATGATATTATACATGTTTCAATGCCATTCTCCCACATCATCCCACCCTCTCCCTCTCCCACAGAGTGCAAAAGACTGTTCTATACATCTGTGTCTCTTTTGCTGTCTTGCATACGGGTCATCATTACCATCTTTCTAAATTCCATATATATGCATTAGTATACTGTATTGGTGTTTTTCTTTCTGGCTTACTTCACTCTGTACAATCGGCTCCAGTTTCATCCACTTCATTAGAACTGATTCAAATGTATTCTTTTTAATGGCTGAGTAATACTCCATTGTGTATATGTACCACAGCTTTCTTATCCATTCATCTGCTGATGGACATCTAGGTTGTTTCCATGTCCTGGCTATTATAAACAGTGCTGCAATGAACATTGGGGTACATGTGTCTCTTTCAATTCTGGTTTCCTCGGTGTGTATGCCCAGCAGTGGGATTGCTAGGTCATAAGGCAGTTCTATTTCCAGTTTTTTAAGGAATCTCCACACTGTTCTCCATAGTGGCTATACTAGTTTGCATTCCCACCAACAGTGTAAGAGGGTTCCCTTTTCTCCACACCCTCTCCAGCATTTATTGCTTGTAGACTTTTGGATTGCTGCCATTCTGACTGGTGTGAAATGGTACCTCATTGTGGTTTTGATTTGCATTTCTCTGATAATGAGTGATGTTGAGCATCTTTTCATGTGTTTGTTAGCCATCTGTATCTCTTTTTTGGAGAAATGTCTATTTAGTTCTTTGGCCCATTTTTTGATTGGGTCGTTTATTTTTCTGGAATTGAGCTGCATAAGTTGCTTGTATATTTTTGAGATTAGCTATTTGTCAGTTGCTTCATTTGCTATTATTTTCTCCCATTCCAAAGGCTGTCTTTTCACCTTGCTTATAGTTTTTAATTTTAATTAGAAGCTTTTAATTTTAATTAGATCCAATTCGTTTATTTTTGCTTTTATTTCCAGTATTCTGAGAGGTGGGTAATAGAGGATCCTGCTGTGATTTATGTCGGAGAGTGTTTTGCCCATGTTTTCCTCTAGGAGTTTTAGAGTTTCTGGTTTTACATTTAGATCTTTAATCCATTTTGAGTTTATTTTTGTGTATGGTGTGAGAAAGTGTTCTAGTTTCATTCTTTTACAAGTAGTTGACCAGTGTTCCCAGCACCACTTGTTAAAGAGATTGTCTTTAACCCATTGTATACTCTTGCCTCCTTTGTCGAAGATAAGGTGTCCATAGTTGTGTGGATTTATCTCTGGGCTTTCTATTTTGTTCCACTGATCTATATTTCTGTCTTTGTCCATATACCATACTGTCTTGATGATTCTTTGATTTCTTTCATCAGTGTTTTATAGTTTTCCATATATAGATCTTTAGTTTCTTTAGGTAGATATATTCCTAAGTATTTTATTCTTTTCGTTGCAATGGTGAATGGAATTGTTTCCTTAATTTCTTTTTCTACTTTCTCATTATTAGTGTATAGGAATGCAAAGGATTTCTGTGTGTTGATTTTATATCCCACAACTTTACTGTGTTCATTGATTAGCTCTAATAATTTTCTGGTGGAGTCTTTAGGGTTTTCTATATAGAGGATCATGTCCTCTGCAAACAGTGAGAGTTTTACTTCTTCTTTTCCAGCTTGGATTCCTTTTATTTCTTTTTCTGCTCTGATTGCTGTGGCCAAAACTATGTTGAATAGTAGCAGTGAAAGTGGGCACCCTTGTCTTGTTCCTGACTTCAGGGGAAATGCTTTCAATTTTTCACCATTGAGGATAATGTTTGCTATGGGTTTGTCATATATAGCTTTTATTATGTTGAGGTACTCTGCTCTGATTGCTGTGGCCAAAACTATGTTGAATAGTAGCAGTGAAAGTGGGCACCCTTGTCTTGTTCCTGACTTTAGGGGAAATGCTTTCAGTTTTTCACCATTGAGGATAATGTTTGCTGTGGGTTTGTCATATGTAGCTTTTATCATGTTGAGGTATGTTCCTTCTATTCCTGCTTTCTGGAGGGTTTTTATCATAAATGGATGTTGAATTTTGTCAAAGGCTTTCTTGGTATCTATTGAAATAATCACATGGCTTTTATTCTTCAATTTGTTAATGTGGTGTATTACATTGATTGATTTGCAGACATTGAAGAATCCTTGCATCCCTGGGATAAAGCTCACTTGGTCATGGTGTATGATCTTTTTAATGTGTTGTTGGATTCTGATTGCTAGAATTTTGTTAAGGATTTTTGCATCTGTGTTCATCAGTGATATCGGCCTGTAGTTTTCTTTTCTTGTGGCATCTTTTTCAGGTTTTGGTATTAGGGTGATGGTGGCCTCATAGAATGATTTTGGAAGTTTACCTTCCTCTGCAGTTTTCTGAAGAGTTTGAGTAGGATAGGTTTAGCTCTTCTCTAAATTTTTGGTAGAATTCAGCTATGAAGCCATCTGGACCTGGGCTTTGGGTTAGTAGAAGGAAAGAAATCTTAAAAATTAGGGCAGAAATAAATGCAAAAGAAACAAAAGAGACCATAGCAAAAGTCAACAAAGCAAAAAGCTGGTTCTTTGAAAGGATAAAATTTTGATTTTTTACATTTCATTTCTTATATTTTATTGTTAGTGTAAAGAAATGCAACTAATTTCTGTATGTTAACCTTGTATCCTGCTATCTTGCTGAATTCTTTTTTTAATTTTAGTAGTTTTGTGTGCAGTCATTAGGATTTTCTATATATAATATCATGTCAACTGCATATAATGAGTTTTACCACTTTTCTTCCACTTTGGATACTTTTTATTTCTGTTTATTTGATTGCTGTGGCTAGGACTTCCAACACTATGTTAAATAGAGGTAGTGAGAGTGGGCATCCTTTTCTTGTTCCAGATGTTATTGGGAAGGCTTTCAACTTTTCACCATTGAGTATTATGTTGGCACCAGGTTTGTATCAATAATAAATACCTTTTATTATGTAGACATGCCCACTTTAGTAAGAGTTTATCATGAGTAGATGTTGAATTTTATCAAATTCTTTTCTGCATCTATTGAGATGACCAGGCAGTTTTTGTCTTTTCTTTTTTTGATGTGGTACATTACATGATTGGTTTGTGTACGTTGAACCATCCTTGAGAACTTGGGATGAATTCCAGTTGGTTGTGGTGTATGATGTTTTTTTATGTGATGTTGAATTTGGTTTGCTGATATTTTGTTGAGAATTTTTGCCTCTGTTAATGAAGTGGAAGTGTTAGTCGCTCAGTTGTGTCTGACTCTTTGTGACCCTATGGACTGTAGCCCACCCGGCTCCTCTGTCCATGGGATTCTCCAGGCAAGAATATTGGAGTGGGTTGCCTTTCCTTTCTCCAGGGGATCTTCTGAACCCAGGAACTGAACCTGAATCTCCCACATTACAGGCAGATTCTTTACTGTCTGAGCCACTAGGGAAGCCTGCATCTATTAATATATTTATGAAAGAATATTGGTCCATAATTTTCTTTTTGGTGGTGTCTTTTTCTGGTTTTGATATCAGGGTGATGGTGCCTTCATAGAATGTCTTTGGGAGTGTTCCTGCCTCTATTCTTTTTTTGCAAATCTTATTTGCTTTCTGATCTTTATTATTTCCTTCCTTCTGCTGACTTATTGTTTCACTTGTTCTTTCTAATTCTTTTAAGCATTAGAATAATTGATTGAGATTAGGTTAGGTTGTTTGAGATTTTTCTTGGTTTTTGAGGAAAGTTTGTATTGCTATGATCTTTCCTCTAAGGACTTCTTTTGCTGCATCTGATAGATTTTATATGGTTGTGTTTTCATTGTTATTTGTCTCAAGGTATTTTTTACTTCCCCTTTGACTTCATTGTTGACTATTGGTTTTTAGTGACATAGTATTTAGTCTCCAAGTAATCAATTTTTTCTCACTCATTTTCTACTTGTTGATTTCTAGTTTGTGCTGTTTTGGTCAGAAAAGATGCTTAAAATAGTTTCTATACTCGTAAATTTTTTGAACCTTGTATTGAGCCCTAGTATGTTGTCAGTCCTATAGAATGTTCCATGTGCACTTGAAAAGAATGTGTATTCTGTTTTTGTTTTTGGATGTAATGTCCTGAAAAATCAATTAAGTCTAACTGTTATATTTGATCATTTAGGATCTCTGTTGCTTTATTGGTTTTCTGTCTAGAAGATATGTCTGTTTATAGGGGTGGGGTGTTGATGTTTCCTACTATCATTGTATTCCTATCAGTTTATCCCTTTATATCTGTGTATTTCTTTTATGTATTTGGGTATTTATGTATTTGGATGCTCCTATGTTAGGTGCATATATGTTGATGAGTATAAAGTCCTCTTCTCATATTGATTCTTTTATCATCTTTCTTTAGACCTTTGTTAAAACTTTTATTTTGTCTGAGTATTTGATCTGAGTATTGCAGCTCCTGCTTTCTTCTTATTTCCATTTACATGAAATATCATTTTCCATTCCCTCACTTTCAATATGTGTATGTGTTGTGTGCCTTACTGTGGATCTCTTGCAGGTAGCATATTGTGGGTTCTTGTTTTATTATTCAATCTGCCACTCTGTATCTTTTGATTGGAGTATTCTGTCCATTGATATTTAAAGTGATTCTTTACATGTATGTATTCACTGGCATTTTAAATTAGTTTTCCAGTTGATTTTGTGCTTCTTGTTTGTGTGGTTTGATGATTTCTTTTTATTTTTTCCTTGTGCTTTTTGTTTTTTTTTTAAACTTACTGTATGTTTTTATTTGTGGCTACCTTGTTTTTTTGAGTGGGTTAACTTCTTCCTATATCTACTTGTTTTAGACTCATAGTCATATAGACTCAAATGTATTCTTTAAAAATAATTTTTAAAAATCTACTTTTTCCTGTCTCTTATACACATCTGACTGTGGCTTTGTAGTAGAGCCTGAATTCAGGCAGTTTAGAAGTAACATTATTTGAAATGAGTCAAGTCCACAAATAAAGGTTGAAATGATTCTTGGGCTTTGCCCTTTGGCATCTTGGTGATTAGTGGTGCCATTAACTAAAGCAAGGAAAGAAACAGAAGACTGGTAGATGGTGTGAGGAGGGGAAGATCACAAATTCCACCTTGAAGATACTCAGTTTGAAGTAGTGGCCTGATAGTATACATGCAGATGTGTATAAGAGACAGGTGTATTAGTTTAAATGATTTACTTTTCAAGTGTAATTTTCTCTTTCCTATAGATTCTTGCTTCTTTTCTCTTTAGAGAAGACCTTCCAATATTTCTTTTAGGATAGGTTTAGTATTGCTATATTCTTTTAACTTTTACATATCTAAGAATTTCTTTATCTCTCCTTCTATTCTAAATGATAATCTTGTGGGTAAAGTATTCTGGGTTGCCATTTTTTTTTCCATTTCAAGAGTTTGAATATATCTTGTTTCTCCCTTCTGTATTAAAATGTTTCTGTACAGAATAACCATATGATAACCATATGAGGGTTCCCTTTTAATTAACTGTTTGTTTTTCCTCTTGCTGGCTTTAGAATCCTCTTTTTAAATCTTGCCATTTTTATTATAATATGTTTTGGTGTAGGTCTGTTTGGATTTATCTTGTTTGGAACCCTATGTGCTTTCTGTATCTAGATTTCTGTTTCCTTATTCAGGTTTGGGAAGTTTTTCAGCCATAATTTCTTCAAGTATATTTTTGGTCCCCCTTTCTCTTTCTTCCTCTTCCAGGATCCCTATTAAGTGTAAATTGTCATGCTTTGTATTATCTCATAGGTCTCTTATATTGCTTTCATTTTTTTCATTAGACTTTCTGTTTGCTGTTCTGATTTGATGATTTCCATTGTTCTATCTTACCAATTACTTATTCGTTCGTCTGTATTATTCATTATGCCATTCATTGCCTTAAGGTCTGTTTTCTCTCTGCAAATGTGTTTTCTGATTTTCCTTGGCTCTTCTTTATAGTTTCTAGATCCTTTGTATAGTACTCTGCATTTCTGTCAATAGCCTTTAGTATTTTTATTACCTCCTTTATTGAACTTGGGATCTAATAGACTGGAGAGATCTGTTTCATTGTTTATTCTTTGAGGGGAATTCTCTTGGTTTTTTAACCTGGAGTGGTTCCTCTGCTTCTTCATTTTATTTTTATTTCTTTTACTCTGTGAGTTTAGGAGAAACAATTATCTACTGTGGTCTTGGAGGGATATTTATATATGCAAGCAGCCCTGTGTAGCTTGTGTGCATTTAATATTTTTGGCGTGAGGGCTGTTTTTAGTATGGATGCTTGCTGCCTCTTTCCTCAGCATGTACTGGCCATTATTCTCTTGATAATGGTGTGTGGATGCAGTGGCTGGTGTCCACTCCTGGGTTCCTGGCAGCAGTGGCAGCTTGTGAGCACCCCTGGAGCCCTAGAGGGCAGCTCATGTCTCTCTTGGTGCCCAGGAGGGCAACAGCTGCCATGCTATCTTTTGATCAAAGGGAGCTGTGGATATGAGAAGCAATAACAACAATTCAAGCCAAGAAAGCATATCTTATTTCCCAAGGGAGCAAGAGTCACAGTTGAGAGGACTCTGTCTTTCAGGCCCCTGCAGAAGGCATTGCTGGATGGCCCCCAAAGCTGGTGGAGAAAGTGAGAAAACACACAGGCCTACTCTTGGAGACTGTCTCAGGCATCTGGTTCAGGTGCCTGGGTGCTGTGCCCTGAATCTGGGGTCTTATTTTGGTGATTTAGTGGCCTGAAGGAGCTTTTGGCAGTGATTACATACATTTGGCTCAGGAACGAAGCATATGCTTGGCAGAGCCCAACTCATTATTTTCTGATAATGTTTTCATCCTGAGCAGTGTCCTCAGAATAA
Organism: Cephalophus harveyi; assembly: GCA_006410635.1. Lineage (NCBI taxonomy): Eukaryota > Metazoa > Chordata > Mammalia > Artiodactyla > Bovidae > Cephalophus > Cephalophus harveyi. The sequence goes on along the minus strand of SJYT01004301.1, from coordinate 247,815 downwards.
AAATATCACCCATTGTGTGGTGGTGTCCATGTGCGAATGCAGCTCAGGACAGGAGTGCAGGCTCTGTTCTGGGCTTTCCACAAAGTGCCTCATGTGGCTACAGGCACACTGACTTGCCCTGTAGTTCTCCTTTTCTTCTTCTGTGATATACCCCAAACACAGATTTGATGATTAAAATTACCAGATGCTAAGAAGCACCAGTTTTTTTCCATCACTCAAATCTAGATTCAAATCCAAAACTTAGTAAATGGGTAAAACTGAGCAAGTAATCTAGGCTCCGAGCCTCAATTGACTCATCAGTGAAATGGCTATACTAACTTACCACTCACTGCCTTATTTTGAGGAATACATTATATCATGCATTTAAGCCGCTCTTCAAGGAAATTGACATAACTAGAGTGTAAGAAACACTATTTATTACTAGGGGCAAATCTGTCTCCAGAGCTGCTTCTGTGAGTGGGGTGGTAGGCAACCATTTTCCTGCTGATTTATTCAGTAGCTGCAGCTGAATTCATTTCACCTGAAATAGAAATTTCTATTTGGAAGGGGATGCTGCAAGTAAGAGTCTAAAATGTGGAGTTGGCTGAGTGAAAGGGGTGGGACTTTGGTCAGTGAGGACTCAGATATTTCAGGCTACAAATCTGATGACCCTCATTACTTGATAGAAAAACATTTGGTCAGATTGCCACCTGCTGTTCGGAATATAGACCATGTGCCATGGCAGCTTTGCCATTAGCATAAGTAGTAGGAGAAATTCAGAATCCTGGCATATGGTTACACATTTTTTTTTTTCCCCCCTGAAGGAGAGGTCTGTACTCAGACTAGAGTTAGCTAATCTGTAAGCAGAGATGGGAGAGGTATTCTTTATCTATGGCCTGCATTCTAAATTCACTGAGAAGCCTATATTTTAAAAATAAGCTTTTAAAATAAATGTATCTTACCAAACGGTGACAACAGATAGGAGAGTGAAAGCAAGGCTGAAGATTTAGTAGATCAGTACCTTAGGACTTTTCTTGTCCACAGTTCCCTAAGCGTTTTCTTCAGTCAACTGCTAATTAACTAAGATCACATTATACTTGTTATCTCCACACTAAAGCCTATTATATTGTAAATTACCTCAAAGCATGACCATTAAGTTATGGAATAGAGGACTTGCAAGAGCCAAGAGATCAGTAGGTGAAAGAAAGGAAACTTCTGGCTAAATATCATGTCCAAAGTGAAACGAAAGTGTTAGTCCCTCAGTTACGTCTGATGCTTTGCTATGCTATGGACTGCAGCCTGTCAGGCTCGGGCCTGCATCAAACAGGGTTACCCTACCTGGGTCTCCGGACATTGCATCAAGCTTTGCTAGTACCTGTTGGGACTCAGGTGGAAGAATTGGCAGGATGACCTCCCCAAATTCTGGACATTCTGTGAAGAGGCGTGTTTGGATTGTATCATGGGTCTTCTGCTCTTCTGTCTTTTTATAGTTTAAGCAGGAGAACAGTCATTCACAGCACTAAAGAGGCTGGGTTTAGGTTTTGTGCTGGCTGTTTAGGGGAGTTGTCTGGGTTTGCTGCTTTCTAGCATCTAGCTTTTCCTGAGGAAAGCTGGAGCTAGGTAGGCAAGGGGAGCTATCATTCAGGCCTCCAAGCCACCCTAAGTTAATCCTGTTTGACTCTAATTCCCTGGGAAGACATTTATTTGCTTTTAATATATATTTTTTCCCCACTAATTTCATGAGATGTAATATTAGGCATAGAGTCTCCTTGTCTAATGAATATATAACTGAATTCTAGTCATGAAAAGTGATTATATCTTAGTTACCTATATAATAAGCATCTGAATGATTTCATTGGTCTTTCTAATTTTTCCTGATTTCTGTTTCTGGATTTTTAAGCAATTATAAAGGAAAAAGCCCTATAAGAGATAGCAGTCTTCCAAACTCCAAGCAAACCTTAACTTGGAAGGCCTGAAATTGAAAGCACTTGTAATGGATTTACTCAAATCAAGCAGAATAAAGTCTTCACTGCTGGCATGAATAAAATCAATCATAATCTTCAAGAAACGTGTACTAGATGTTGTGATTATGTATCTCCTTTTAACATACGGATAAAGCAAACAAGAAATGGCATAAAATAATAAGGAAATCTGCCTGTCTCTCCTTTTGCTTCCATTATTACTTTTAACAGAGATTATAAGGTCATAGTGGTTTACCAGTCAGACCTGGCTCATACACCAGCTATGTTTGGCCCAGTATTTTAAGAGATTTTCTAAGTACTTGTTAAGCCAATGGATCAGAGACTGTCTAAGAATACATCTATAGTTAAGGACATTCTATTTCCTTATATTGTTGCTACAAGGGTGGTTGCACTCTGGGGAAACCCCTGGGAAGTTTCTGGTAAAGGGTTGTTGAAAGAGTTTTCTTTTAGAGGTTGTTCTTGTGTGTTAGATTTTGAGGAAGAATTGGGAAGCAGAGACTAGTTCTGGATTTCAGGCTACCAAGAAGCTAGGAAAATTCAGAACCTGAGTATCTTAAAAATTTGTATCTATGACAAGGGAGCATTAAAAGAATCTAAAGATTAGTTTGTTAAAGAAGCAGTATCCATTCAGAAATAGGCAATGTTAGCCAGAAGAGGAGAGGTTTTAGTCATTTTTCTGTCATGGGGTAACCTCATCTGACTTGTTCTGAACATGGTCTTGGAGTTGCCTTATTTGTTTTGTTTTGAGTATTATAACTTGGGGGCAACACTGTGGTTTGGTTGTCAACAAGGTCATTGTTTTACTTTCTCATTATTAATATTTAAAAACCAAGAGATTTTCACTTAATCTGAATGTGTCTTCTTTTGAAAAAAGATGAAAATATTGGACATTGTTGGTCTTTATTTCTAGATGACACTAATTGACTATTTTATGTCCAGTTTGCCAGTCTCCACATGCTTCTTAATGTTTACCAGGCATGCTTTATTCTTTTATGTTATTTTCCTTAACTTTATAGGCATATGGATTTTAACCTCCAGTCTAGATAATTAGCTAACTTCTGTTTTGTAATGGCCTAGGTTTTTTAAAGACGCTTACTCCTTGGAAGAAAAGTTATGTCCAACCTAGATAGCATATTCAAAAGCAGAGACATTACTTTGCCAACTAAGGTCCGTCTAGTCAAGGCTATGGTTTTTCCTGTGGTCATGTATGGATGTGAGAGTTGGACTGTGAAGAAAGCTGAGTGCCAAAGAATTGATGCTTTTGAACTGTGGTGTTGGAGAAGACTCTTGAGAGTCCCTTGGACTGCAAGGAGATCCAACCAGTCCATTCTGAAGGAGATCAACCCTGGGATTTCTTTGGAAGGAATGATGCTAAAGCTGAAACTCCAGTACTTTGGCCACCTCATGCGAAGAGTTGACTCATTGGAAAAGACTCTGATGCTGGGAGGGATTGGGGGCAGGAGGAGAAGGGGACGACTGAGGATGAGATGGCTAAATGGCATCACTGACTCGATGAATGTGAATCTGAGTGAACTCCAGGAGTTAGTGATGGACAGGGAGGCCTGGCGTGCTGCGTTTCATGGGGTCGCAAAGAACTGGACACGACTGAGCGACTGAACTGAACTGAACTGAGGTTTTTTTAACAATATTCTTTAAACATTGTTTAAAAATATTAAAAAAAATTTAAACATTTTTAAACAATGAAAATGTTTAATTCTCAAAATATCTTCACAGTTATTAAAATGAAAGTTGTTGTTGTTTAGCCACTCAGTCATGTCCCACTCTTTGCAACCCCAAGGACTGCAGCCTGCCAGGCTCCTCTGTCCATGGCATTTCCCAGGCAAGAATACTGAAGTGGGTTGCCTTCCCTCCTCCAGAAAATGAAAGTATTTGCCATTATTTAACTACATCACTATGCATTAAATTTGACCTATATTATAGGAAAATAAGATGAGAGCCTCAAAATATCATATATCATATTTCAACTGATTGATCAGTCTCTAAATGGTTCAGCTGATATGTGTTGAATTTTAAAGGGAGTAGCTAAAACACATCTTTCAAGCAAGTTAAGTCCCATAAAATACTTAAAATTTGTACATCAGTAGGACTGTTAAATACAAGTGATAGAATAATCTCACTCAGATTGGCTTTAACGAAAAGAATCTATTGACTCACATAACTAAAAAGTCAAGGGGAATATTTGTCTGTACAGCCCAATCTAGGCACATAAATAGAGCCATTTCTGGATACAGTCTTTTCCATTTCTCATCTAGTTTTCTTTATTTTGGCTTCCCTCTGAAGCTTGGCATGATAATGGCAAATATATTAAACTACAAACACAGTTTAATATTTGACTCTTCTTTTTGAAAGCTGCACGTTCGTTTTTTAAAAATTTCTCAATTTGATCAATCCATTGCATCCCTTTTGTGAAGAAATCAACAAATCTCATTAAAAAAAATCAGCATTGTATGCTACACCATATAGCGATGCCACATTTTTCTCCTTCAAAGAGTTCATAGTTCATTAGAAGATTTAGACAAATGGGCAAATAGTCACAGTCTAGTGGGATGAATGCTGTCTTACTTATATATATATGATGCTAAGAGATCATAGCTATCAGATCCAGTTCTGCCTGAGGAGGGTGTGAGTGGGCAGGGAAGGTTACACACAATAAGCAGTCCTTGATCACTTACGCTGTTCAGATGCTATGCAGAGGGATGGGGTCACAGTGGAGATAAGAAAGCCCTCACATACTTTACCATCCTTAAAAGATGAGGAGGAATTTGTCAGATGAAAGACTGTTAGTGGCATTCCTAGCAATGGATAATAGATAATTAGTGCTGAGTTATGAAGACACGGCTTGTTTAGAAATTCAATGTGCCTAGGAGAGGGGCAGAAGGTGAAAATAAGGAGAAAGGAAAACTATATCCCCAAAACCCCCAAGTAAATGAATTGTACATTGTAAAAATGAGAAGCATTTGAAGTCTTTCCATTAGGGTAGTAGTGTAATCAAATTCCTATGTTATGAAGATAATTCTAGCATTGATGTGGAAATGGATTGGAGAAAGCTGAGATAGGAAGAAGGAAGACTAATTAGAGATATAAGTTAATTTTTGAGTTTGGGGTTTGGACTAAGGGATGAGCAGTGGAGGGAAATTTTAAGAGATATTCTAGAAGTAACATTATTTGAAATGAGTCAAGTCCACAAATAAAGGTTGAAATGATTCTTGGGCTTTGCCCTTTGGCATCTTGGTGATTAGTGGTGCCATTAACTAAAGCAAGGAAAGAAACAGAAGACTGGTAGATGGTGTGAGGAGGGGAAGATCACAAATTCCACCTTGAAGATACTCAGTTTGAAGTAGTGGCCTGATAGTATACATGCCAGAAAGCAATTCAATGTGTAGATCTGAAACTCAGGAAACTGGAAGAAATATAGGTTTATCTATAACAGGGAATTGAAAACACGAAGTTAGGTGACTCCCTTGGTAGTCCAGTGGTTAAGAATCCACTTGCCATTACAGGGGACATGGGTTCGATCCTTGGTCTGGGAAGATCTCATATGCCATGAAGTAACTAAGCCCACGCTCTACAACAAGAGCAGTTGCAGCAGGGAGAGGCCCAGGCACCATAATGAAGAGTAGTCCCTGCTTGTGGTAACTAGAGAAAGCTCATGCATGGTAACAAAGACCCAGCACAGCCAAAAAAAAAAAAAAAAATTTATAAAAAAAGAAGTTAGAATTACTCAGGGAGAGTGCTTAGACAGAGATTAGGTTGGTGTCTGGGAAAATTTTGAATGTAGTTGAGCAAAGAGAATCCCTGGGAGCAGAGTGACAGGTTAAAAGAGTGTGATTTTTTTTTTTTTTAAATAGGAAAGGAAGTATTTATGAAAGGAATGTGTAGACCACAATGCCAACTGTTGTAGAAGAGATGACGTAAAATAAAAGTGAGAAGTAAACTTTAGATTTGGTGGCTTGATGTCTGTAATAGCTCTGGGTATAGGTTAGGGGTAAGTTTAAAAAGTCAGGAGAATTGAGGAATGAATGGGAGATAAAGAAATAGTGGAGGTATGTTGCTTTTTCCCAACAGTTTGGCTATTACAGAGAAAAGGATGATAACTAGAGAAATTCTCAGGGCACAAGCTAGCTTTTTGTTTGTTAGTTTGCTTGGTTACTGTTTGTTTTATTCTAGGTGGGAAAGAACTGAATATATTTCCATATACGCAAGGTACAGTCATAGAGAGTAAGCTCCTTAGGGACTGTGAGAGGATTCATGGAGCAAGAACAAATTGGAGGCAGGAGATGACGAAATTTAAAGAACAGCCAGAGGAATTAGCTCATTGGCTTTCAAAGCTCCCTGTCATTGGGTTCACTTGGAGACCTCTAACAGAATGCCAGTGCTGAGACCTTGTTAATTTCTGAGACTGGGGCTGGGGAATGGATATTTTTAAAAAGTTTTCAGGATAACTTCAACATATGGTCAGCATTTCCTAAAACAAACAAGAGGCATCCAAACTTGTCAGCAATGTTAAACATTGAGGAATATTTTCAAGGCTAGAGCATTATAAAGGGAGTTTGAGGTGAGTCTCAATTCCAGGCACAAATCAGGACTTTATTTTCATATTTTTTCTCATATCTGACAAGTTACAGAAATAAGATATGGAGGTCATGAAATAGGTCCAGAGAAGCAAAAAGAATAACAAAGTATTTGTCCTCTGGGGCCCTGGGGTGTCAAGAATGCTCTGGTCACATAAATGGTTTTGAGATGATGAAAAATATATTTGAAGAGGGTATTTTCTTTATAAAATATAGACAAAATACATACAAAAAGGGAGTAAATGAATTCTAGGGATCTTTTTTACCTTTCAGAAAACCTTTTCTATATTTTATTTATTTATTTATTTATTTATTGCTGTCTGGATCTTGGTTGCTGTGCAGACTTTCTCTAGTTGTGGCAATTGGGGGCTACTCTCTAGTTGTGGTATGTGAGTTTCTCATTGCGGTGGCTTCTTTTGTTAGACTCCAGAGCAAGAGCTCATTAATTGTGGCAGACGGGTTCAGCTGCCCCATGTGGGGCATGTGGGAACTTCCCAGACCAGGGATCGAACCAACCCTTGTCCTCGGCATTGTAAGGTGAATTCTGCTGAAGGAGGATAAGTGTAATCAAGCACACATTTTGGGAGAAGATTGCTGCTAGTCTCGAGGAAAAGATATCTTCTTTAGCAGTTTTAGTGCTTTTCTCGGAGAAGGCAATGGCACCCCACTCCAGTACTCTTGCCTGGAAAATCCCATGGATGGAGGAGCCTGGTGGGCTGCAGTCCATGGGATCGCGAAGAGTTGGACAAGACTGAGCAACTTCACTTTCACTTTTCACTTTCATGCATTGGAGAAGGAAATGGCAACCCACTCCAGTGTTCTTGCCTGGAGAATCCCAGGGACTGGGGAGCCTGGTGGGCTGCCGTCTTTGGGGTCGCACAGAGTCGGACACGACTGAAGCGACTTAGCAGCAGCAGCAGCAGCAGCAGCAGCAGCAGCAGCGCTTTTCTGGATATGAGACGCAAGAAACTGGGCTCATAAAATTATCTTCTGAAAATACCTATCTGAAGCTCATCTGGTTTTCCCAGAATACAGAGTGAGCCATTCCTGATCTCAGCCTTGAACTCCTTTTAGAGTGTGTCGAAGGTCAGCAACTGCAGTGGCTAGTGACTGCTTTCCTCCACAACCAGATGGCAAGCAATAATATTTTAGCTGCCAGTCTTTTTTATAGTATCAGTTTATTAGCAAAATTACCTACCAAGTGGTTAATTTTCATACCATGCATGTACTCTGACTGGGGTCGGGGCAAGAAGTCCTCCTACATACCATGTTGTTCTGTGAGAAAGAGGGCATTGCTACATTTATGCAAAGTTGAGTGGTTTCGTGGTTACTACCAAGTGACAGATCTTATCTGAAGTGCTTTTAACTATTCCGTGTACTTCATTTGTCTGCATTTTAATTTCATCTTGGAAGTCCTTGGCTCTTGACGGAATGCTGACTTGAAGGTAGGCTCTGCTCGGTGGGCTCTGCGTTCTCTTTGGGCTCTCTTTTGGCCACAGGTCAGATGTCTACTGCCCCTTCTCTTTCTGTGCAGTTCTTTGAGCCATGAAACCCACCTCCTGTGGAACAGCTTTTCCTCTTCCCCACTTTTATCTCCACTGGAGAGTCAGCAGCTTCTGTGGGTGTTTTTGAAGCTTTGGAGCCCAGTGGGGACTAAAATTTCCCCTGTGTTTTCTCCAGATTTTAGACTCCAAGCACAATTCCTTCTGCGCCACCTTTTCTGCAGGTGTGGGATACAGCTCTGCTGTTGCACTTTTTAGAACTGACATGTTGTGTTTAATTTGTTGATTTATTCATTCTTTTCTTTCTCTAAAACTTGCAGGGCCCTGTTGGCTTCAGGCCTTACATGTCCCTGAAGTTCATTCAGCTACTCTGGAAGTATTTTTAAATGTTCAACCTAAAAAGAAAAAAAGAAAGGAAAAGTTCAGCCTTCTGACATGTGTGTGCTCAGTCACTTCAGTTGTGTTGGTCTCTTTGCGACCCCATGGACTGTGACCCACCAGGCTCCTGTCTGTGGGATTTTTCAAGCAGGAATACTGGAGTGGGTTGTCATTTCCTCCTCCGGGGGATCTTCCCGACCAGGGATCTAACCTGCATCTCCCGCATTGCCGGCAGATTCTTTACCGCTGAGCCACCAGGGAAACCCCAGCCTTTCGAAAAGCTACCTCTTTTCAAGGCTATCCATTCAGAGTTTGTTCCTTCACCCTGAGAACAGAATGGATTTTAAGCAGTGATTCTAGCATTTTCCACCTAGGCTTTGAATTAATAATTTAAAGGTAAATTCTCCCCAGTGTCCTTACAATACTTGGAATGTCATTGCCTTGAAATTTAAGAGCAAAACTTTCTGCTCAACAATACCTAAAAGGTACATAGAAAGATTCTCTTCGTCTGAAAGTTGAATCTTTACCTCAGTTACCAGTACTCAGAGAAATTATGCTTTCTAGTCCAAGGTCAGCCTGTGGAGGCTGGCACCTCCCTGCATGCTGACACTTTGCACTATTTTCCAGCGTGCTGGTGCCTGCAGCTTTGTCTCCATAGAAACAGCAGTTCACTGTGGCAAAGTTGCCATAAACTCATGTGAACCGCTAAGGTGAAAAACCCAACATGGCTGAGCCTCAGGCCCAAAAGCACATGCCTTGGTGATAACAGCTAAAAACTAGATAAAGGTGCAGTCATTAAGACACAGCCCCATGGCTCAGAATGGCCTCTCTATGTCAGTATTTTAAAAACTAAAAAGAAAAAAAAAATGTTCATATGGATGTAAAGTAATCAAAACTCTCTACATTGGTGGTGGGAATGTAAATTGGTAAGTCCCTTTGTATAAATTGTAAATAAAATAAGTTATAAATCCTTTCAGAAAACTGTTCATACATTCTAAAGCTAAGCATGTTTCTACACTATTACCCAAGAATTTCATTTCAAGCTGTGTGCTTACCAAAGCCCACACCTAAACTCCTATGCCCTAGCCTCGGCTAAAGACTCACCACATGTTATTTTGGTCTGATCCTCAGATTTCTGGCCCAAATCAGTAGATGTTGTACAAATCTGTTGTTTTCCCCCTCTATCCAAATATTGAGCCACTTGAAAAAAAAAGGAAAAATACATATACTATAGACTGGATGTCTGTGTCCCCCTGAAACCTAATGCCTAAAGTGACGATCCTAGGATGTGTGGCCTTTGGGAGGTGATTAGGTCATGAGAGTGGAGCCCTCACAAATGAAATTAGTGCTTTCACATTAAAGAGAAGCCAGAATTATCACACCGTAGCACAAAGATGAACTCTAATTGTGTGGGTCTTTTGGTGAATTCATATTGCATTTCTCTTGGGTAAACACTTGGAAAAGATCCTAATGCTGGGAAAGATTGAAGGCAAAGGGGCAACAGAGAATAAGATGGTCGGATGACATCACTGACTCAATGGACATGAAGTTGAGCAATCTCTGGGAGATGGTGAAGGACAGGGAAGTCTGGCGGGCTGCAGTCTGTGGGGTTGCAAAGAGTTGGATATGACTTAGCAATTGAACAACAACAGCAATAACATACACTTAGAAATGAAATTCTTGGTTTATAGGGTAGGCACATGCTCAGCTTTAGAATGTATGAACAGTTTCTGAAACTGTTTGAATAAGCTCCAGGAGTTGGTGATGGACAGGGAAACCTGACATGCTCCAGTCCATGGGGTCACAAAGAGTAAGATATGACTAAGTGACTGAACTGAACTGAGGGTAGGCACATCCTTAGCTTTAGAATGTATGAACAGTTTTCTGAAGGGATTTATAATTTATTTTATTTACAATTTATCCACAGGAATTTACCAATTTACATTCCCACCACAAGTGTAGGAGAGTTCCAATTACTTTATAACACATGAACATGTTTTTCTTCAGTTTTCAAAATTGTGGCCATTATGATGGTTGTGTCATCATTATCTCTTCATGCTTTTGGTTTCCATTCTTATAATGATTAACAATTATAAACATGTTTTCATATTCTTACCAGCCCTTGAATATCCTCTTTTGTGAAGTACTTGATGAGGCATCTCATCCCATTTTCTATAGGGTTGTTTGATGTTTGCTTATTTATTTATAGGATTTCTTTATACATTTTGCATTTGCATCCAGATCCAGTACATCTCTTTCAATACCGCAGTGTGTCCTTACATAAGCAACCTGGAAGTGTAGGGAGTTATATCACCTTTTAGCATAAAAATTTGACCAGCAGGGACAAAAGTTGAGGGGTTAATGGGTTCTCTTTTTATCTCACCTGGACAAACATCCTGAGAGCATGCTGTGTAGTCTTAGTCAGTCCCATGGAACTGTACAACCAGGTCTGCATCAGAGGCCAATAATTTGTCCTTAAATTATTTATCAATAATTTATCCTTAAACTCCAGTAGGCTTCCCTGGTGGCTCAGATGGTAAAGCATCTGTTCGCAATGCAGGAGACCCAGGTTCGATCCGTGGGTTGGGGAGATCCCCTGGAGAAGGAAATGGCAACCCAGTCCCGTACTCTTGCTTGGAAAATCCCATGGACAGAGGAGCCTGGTAGGCTACAGTCCATGCAGTCACAAAGAGTTGGACATCACTGAGCGACTTCACTTTCTACTTTCTTTGAACTCCAGTATCAGAAGCATTTTTCCAAGATTTTTTTTTTAAAGAGCTGTCTACCCTCAACTTATCCCTTTGATGAATTTCTCTAAATATCACATAGTATTTTTTTACTGAGTAGCTCAAATTTATTTACCTCTAGCTTCTACACAATAGGTAAGTTTGAGAATGCATTTGCTATGTTTACAGCACAGTGCTCAACACTTTATATGTGTATCATCAAATTCTCTCTCTCATACACAGAAAATATTTACTATTGTTAGCTGTATTTTACAGATAAGAAGATTGTATGTAGCTGTTTAGTAATTTACTCAAGGTTATGTAACTAGTATGAATTAAAATAGCAAAAGAAACTCAGATATTTTTTCAAAAATCCTGTTTGCTTATTTACAATGCTCTACTGCTTTGCTTTGATTGTAGCTCTAAATTCAAACATGATAAATTTGCTGCTGATATAATATGACATAATTTTCATCGTATTTCCTAAGATTTTATTCTCAGTGTTTTCATATGATAATGAAGAGGCAGAGAAGGAGGATAAAGATGAGGATGATGACAGTGAATCACCTAGTCTGGCTTCCCTTATGAAAGAAAAAGTAGGAAAATCTCTGGGGGAAAATGTCATTCACCTCAAGAGGAACAGATGGCTCAAGCTTACAAGGAGCTATGCAAACACAACTAGGAAACTGGAACCTTTTCTAAGCATACAGTGGACTAATAAAGAAAACAAACATTTACTAACCAGTGTTGGATGAGATAACAAGAAAAAGAACTGCACCATAATAATAAAGAACAGCAAGCCAGGGAGAGCATAAAGGGAATCTTCCCCATATAGCAACGTGATTAGCTTCCCATTTGCCCATCCCGAGAATATTTAATCTCTATTTTACTACTGCTGGTTTGCTGAAGGTAGAGACTTGAGTGAGAGGATCAAAGACTTTGGGGCTGTGCATACTTGGGCTTAATACCAGGACTTGGCCGTTTACCAGCTCTATGTCTTTGGGGAAGTTACTTTCTCTCTCTGTGACTCAATTTTCTCATCTGAAAAATGAAACTGATAAAATCCCTGGTGTTCCTGGAATTTTGTGGAGGTAGGTGTCTGGGTTTGTTTCCTTGGCAAACATAATGAAATAATAATTTGCATGCAAGAGTTTTACTGGGCTGTGTTCTGGATCACCACCTGGTGGGGAGCAAAGGAAGCAAGTCTGGGCTGAGCAAGAAGCTGAGGGCTATTGCAGCAGAGACCTCAGCTGATCCTGCAGGAGCTCTGGAGCTGAGAGGATGCTTAAGAGTTGTCCTGCCTGAGGCAAAGGGACAGGTTTTTATACCCCCCACCCTGTGGACCAGACATTGGATATGAGTTGTTTCCAGTGGGGAGCTTATGACCTTGTTCTAAGGGTCTCTCTTTAGCTTAAGTAGATTACACAAGAACTGACATGCTTCAGGGATGGCAGAATGAGTGCTTTCATTGTGAAGGTGGGGGGGCGCCTAAGTAGTGGCCCACAGTATCCACTAGAGTAGGTAAAGCCCCAATCCCATGACTCAGCAGATGCCTCTTCACCTTAACTCTCCTCCCCAGAGTCTCACTGTGTGTTTCCTTAAGACATTATAGTTGGCACTTTGAGCTGCAACTGTTGGAGTCCACTCTAGAAATCGCCCATCTTCCAGGCCCCAGTTCCAGCTTCCTTACCTGAGGTGACAGCATGCCTTTTAGGTGAGACCCAGTCACTCAAGTCAGAGACTATCTTTGAGAAGTTCCTGAGAGCTACCACTTTGGAAAGCCTAGATCCTGGAGCTGTTTATCTTGAGGGTCTTCGCATATTTCTGCTCATCTCTGCTTTACTCCACATACATGAGTTTAATGTCTGAACATGCACCTGGCACAAGTCGGCATGAAAAAACTGCCTAGCCTGATGCTAGCCAGACAATCAGGTAGGAATCAACAAAACAAGCTCCACTGAACGTATTTGCACGGAGGTCAGGCCTTTTCCCATCACAGGGTCAGAAGAACAAGTGATCTGGTTGGGAATAGCTAGCTAGCTGCCAGATGGCACCCTTCTCACATGCCCTGGGGCTGAATGTGTTTTAGTTTGTATATTATGTGAACCCTCCAAGGTATCAGTGCTGGCTTTGATTAATGGCAGCTAATATTTATCGAGCCCTTCCCATGGGTCATGTGGATTATCTCATTTTATCCTCACTGTAATTGTGTGGGGTTCCTGTGAGGAGGGGAGGACTAGTGTCTCCTTTTTGTATCCTAGGAAATTGAGGCTTAGCATGAATTTACTTGTCTAGGGTCAATGTGATTTGAATCTAGGTAGTCTGACTGTCAACATCTATGTGGGAATTATGGCTTAAAACATTAGATGTGCAGAGTACAGAGCCTTCTCCCTTAGATCCAGGAAGGATCTCTTTATGTCAGGGGGGAACATGATATATAGTGGGTAGAATGGTATTCCCACCAAAATTCATGTCTAGCCAAAACTTTTAATATAATCTTCTGTGGGAACAGGGTTTATAGTTAAAATTAGCTAAAGATCTTATGATAAAATCATCCTGGGTTTAGGGTGGCCCCCAAATCCAAAGACATGTCATTAGAAGATGAGAAAGAGTATGTCAAGGCTGTATATTGTCACCCTGCTTATTTAACTTCTATGCAGAGTACATCATGAGAAACGCTGGGCTGGAAGAACCACAAGATGGAATCAAGATTGCCGGGAGAAATACCAATAACCTCAGATATGCAGATGGCATCACCCTTATGGCAGACAGTGAAGAAGAAATAAAAAGCCTCTTGATGAAAGTGAAAGAGGAGAGTGAAAAAGTTGACTTAAAGCTCAACATTCAGAAAATGAAGATCATGGCATCCGGTCCCATCACTTCATGGCAAATAGATGGGGAAACAGTGGAAACAGTGGATGACTTTATTTTTCTGGGCTCCAAAATCACTGCAGATGGTGACTGCAGCCATGAAATTAAAAGATGCTTGCTCCTTGAAAGGAAAGTTATGACCAACCTAGACAGCATATTAAAAAGTAGAGACATTGTCAGCAAAAGTCCGTCTAGTCAGGGCTATGGTTTTTCCAGTGGTCATGTATGGATGTGAGAGTTGGACTGTGAAGAGAGCTGAGTGCTGACGAATTGATACTTTTGAACTGTGGTGTTGGAGAAGACTCTTGAGAGTCCCTTGGACTGCAAGGAGATCCAACCAGTCCATCCTGAAGGAGATCAGTCCTGGGTGTTCATTGGAAGGACCAATGTTGAAGCTGAAACTCCAATACTTTGGCCACCTGATGAGAAGAGCTGGCTTATTTGAAAAGACTCTGATGCTGGAAAAGATTGAGGGCAGGAGAAGAAGGGGACGACAGAGGATGAGATGGTTGGATGGCATCACTGACTCAATGGATATAGGTTTGGGTAGACTCCGGGAGTTGGTGATGAACAAGGAGGCTTGACGTGCTGCGATTCATGGGGTCACAAAGAGTCGGACACGACTGAGCGACTGAACTGAACTGAACTGAAGAGGACACCAAAGTGACACACACTCAAAAGGAAAGTCCATGTGAAAACAGAGGCAGAGGTTGGACTGATGTGGCCACAAGCCAAGGAATGCCTGGAGTCACCAGAAACCAGAATAAGCAAGATAGGATTCTTCCCTCAAATCTTCCGAGAAAATGTGGCTCTTCTGGTACTTTGATTTCAGATATCTATGCTCCATAACTGTGCAAGAGTAAATTTCTGGGGTCTTAAGCCAGCAAATTTGTATAATTACGTCATCCCTAGGAAACTGATCTGTGATAAAACAAAAACAGACCTAAACTGGGTACCATTGGCACCAACTTCTTCTTCTTCTATAAAATAAGGAGTTTGTTTTAAATGACCTCTAGAATCCCCCACATCTTTGCAGTGTATAATCCTAAATCTTGCTTTTCCTTTGCATAACTTTAGCATCAGCCATTTTATATCACAGTTACTCAGATTCTTCACTATACATTTTAAAATTTTATTTTATTTTATTTTTAATTGGAGGATAATTGCGTTACAATATTGTAATGGTTTCTGCCATATACCAACATGAATCAGCCATAGGCGTACATATGTCCTCTCCCTCTTAAAATTTCCTTCCACCTTCCTCCCCATTCCACTCTCTAGGTTGTCACAGAGTGCCAACTTTGGGTTCCCTGAGTCATACAGCAAATTCCCACTGGCTATCTACTTTACATATGGTAAAGTATATGTTTTAATGCTACTCTCTCAAATCATCCCACCTTCTCTCTCTCCCATTCAGTTCAAAAGTCTGTTCTATATGTTGACATCTCCATTGCTGCCATGTAGATAAGTTCATCAGTACCTGTCTAGATTATATATATATACGTTATTATATATATATATATATATATATATGTAGCATGGCTTTTCTTCTACAAGTCTCTTAAATATAATCTAAAATGAATTCAGTTTTGAAAATATTCTTCATTTGTCCTTGTGACCTCTTCACTTCCTAATACGGACAATTTTAGCAGAGTGGACAGCATCAAAAATTAATGCAAACATTTCAATTTGCCTGAATTTGTCACTTTTCAATGGGCTATGTCAGTAATGATTAGGTTCTGGAGAGAATTGACTCCCAGAAGTAGATAATCATATTGATAACCTAAAAAGGCTAAAGGCTATGAAATGCAGGATAGATAGAGCCCATGTAAATGGCCTTCCTTACTTAAACGTCTGCAAGACAAAACTGACCAATACCTCTTCATTATGGGAGTGACAAAGCTAAAACAATGCAAAAGTAGATTTCTATCCCTAAAACACTTTGCTTCTCAGTAACCCCACAACAATCTGATATGGCTCACATGCCTTCACAGTAGAGATCCTGTTTATACGCCCATGGCTGAGTGTTAAAAGCAACAGGGAGCTGAAGAAAACAAAGGTTAATTAACTTGTCCAAGGTCTCTCAGTCAATAAGTAAAGGAGCCAGGTTCAAAGTTAACAGTCTGACAACAGAGTGTGTGCTTTTAATCCCTACTGTAGTTACACAACTTCCCCAACTGTGATTTGGAGAATGGATTTGATAGAATCAAGAATGAAGAAAATGAGACCAGTTAAGAGACTAATGTAATCCCCTAGGCAAGAAGTGATACACAGTTGAATTAAAATAGGAGTAATACTGTAGAAAGGAGTAGATTATAACATTAAAAAGGTAGAAGTTAGATTGATTTGCAGGGGAGAGAGAGTTGAGATAAATGACATCCTGCTTTGCCTCTTGGTCAGTGAATAATGGTGGTGTTATTCACTTAGGTAGGGAGCACAAGAGGAGACAAGATAAGCTTGAGTACAGATAATAAGTTCAGTTTTGAACACATCAATTGTATCTCTATTCCTGTGAAGATGTTCAGTCGATATCTAAATGTTATATGTGCTGTGCTCCATTGCTCAGTCATGTCTGACTCTGCAACCCCATGGACTGTAGCCCATCAGGCTCCTCTGTCCATGGGGAGTCTCCAGGCAAGAGTATTGTGATGGGTTACCATGCCCTCCTCCAGGGGATTTTTCCAATCAAGGTCTCCCACATTGCAGGAGGATTCTTTACAGTCTGAGCCACCAGGGAAGCCCAAATATTATATATCTTAGTCCCAATTTTTACACGTCTCAAGATTTTCTTGGCTTCTCCTGCTTTCCAAGCACTTGAACACATGCTCAGTGGAGAACTTGGACTGTTGCCACTTTGTCAACATTGCTGGTAGTTCTAGTCACTGCTGGGGAAGGCCAGGCTCTCACAGCCTCCACTGTCCCCAAGACTGTGGGAGCCACTGCATTTCTAGCCTCCAAACCTAGCCTGAATGGATCAGAGATGTTGATTCCTCTTACCACTCTGGACATAGATGAAGTCCTACCCTGGGAGGTTAGTTTCTCAACAGCTTCCCACAGCCTGGAGGTGTAGAAAATAAATGTTCCAAGTGTTGAAATCTGACCTATAAGAGACAAAAGACAGAGAGAGCCTGCAGGTACCTTGTTCTTCCTACTTTCCCATGACAACTATTTCATGGCACAGTAGTTCCAACATCTTCTATGGAGACATCCCCTGTAGAAAAGGAAAGCAACGGTGCTTATTTGGAGGCTGTAGCAACTTGGCCATGTACCACATTGTATTTGTTTTCTTTCTTTTTCTTTTCCCCTCACTCTTGATTTCTTGGATTGTGCTTCTTCCCTGAAGGGAGTACTAAGATTAGCTTGTAAGCTTTGCCTTTGCCTCTGTTTTCCAGGGCATGCATGCTCAGTCATTCAGTTGTGTCTGATTCTATGAGATTCTTTGGAATCTAGCCCACCAGTGTCCTCTGTCCATGAGATTTTCCAGGCAAGAACACTGGAGCTAGTTGCCATTTCCCTCTCCAGGGAATCTTCCTGACCCAGGGATTGAACCTGCATCCCCTGCATTGCTGATGGATCCTTTACCAGTGAGCCATTGGGGAGCTTGGGTTACAACAGTAGGTATAAGAAGTGACTCTAGAAAGCAGACGCATGGCATGAGGTTTTGGCTGTTTCTCTCTCCTCTCTGAACTCAATAAGAAGTTACTGCTGGAGCAAGTGTGATGGCAAAACCCCTCTGGCACATAGAACATAAATACTAAAGCCTTCACATGCATTTAATTGGCACAAGATGCAGGTGGAAGGGAAGAAGAAAAGAGATCAAGTAGTCTCTAGATTGGTATAAGGGCAAGAATAATTGCAAGTTGTGCTATGAAGTAAGTACTTTTTGAGAGCAATAAAGACCTTACAAGAAGTATAAATAATAAGTCCAGAGTAGGTAATTGCCATCTTAAGGAATACTGTGACAGTTAGGTTACCTTTGTGGCAATTTTGAAAGATTCAACTATAGCCTCAGGGCGTGCTCTGCTGGAATATCAAGTCATACATTTCATATATATCATATATAATTTGATCAAATTATAAGTGCAGTTGAGTTATAAACAAGGCTTGATGTATAGACTGATAGGTTTTCTACATCAAAGTCAGGGCCTTTACAGGGAAACAGTAGACCTTGTGATCTGGGATGAAGACATTTTGGTTGGAATAATCTGAGCATCTTATGGCAGAAAGTGAAGAGGAGCTAAAGAGCCTCTTGATGAAAGTGAAAGAGGAGAGCGAAAAAGTTGGCTTAAAGCTCAACATTCAGAAGACGAAGATCATGGCAACTGGTCCCATCACTTCATGAGAAATAGATGGGGAAACAGTGGAAACAGTGTCAGACTTTATTTTTGGGGGCTCCAAAATCACTGCAGATGGTGACTGCAGCCATGAAATTAAAAGACGCTTACTCCTTGGAAGAAAAGTTATGTCCAACCTAGATAGCATTTTCAAAAGCAGAGACATTACTTTGGCAGCAAAGGTCCGTCTAGTCAAGGCTATTTGAACAGGGAGGCCTGGCGTGCTGCGATTCATGGGGTCGCAAAGAGTTGGACACGACTGAGCGACTGAACTGAACTGCAATTCCCATAGATCCTTCTAGCAAGGAAAATAACCTTTTTTTTTCATTGCTGAGAAGAACAAATTTTACTTGCCTGGAAATTGTACAAAAACCTCATCTGAATGAAGTTACTTTCATCCTATCCACTCCTAATTGGCTTCAGGCCAAGAAACAGGGCCAGACATCAGCACAGTCTGAGCAAGGAAATGCAGCCTCTGTTTCATAGCCAAACATATCAAAATATTCAAAGAGCATGACTACTATGTACCAGTAGGAAAGGGGAGAATATTTGTGAAAGGAGATATTTAGGGTATTATACTGTGGTATGGAGCAAACTGGCATAGGATGAACAGGCAAGAATTTACTGACATGGGGCAAAGTCACTCATGACTTGGGATTTAATCTTCTTCCCTAGAAAGACATGTGTGCTAAGTATGTCCATTTCAAGGGACTGGCATGTTGGTGAAGTTTTCAAGCAAAAACACTTGCCTAAAGCTGATGGCTCAGATGGTAAAGCGTCTTGCCTACAGTGCGGGAGACGTGGGTTCGATCCCTGGATCAGGAAGATCCTCTGGAGAAGGAAATGGCAACCCACTCCAGTACTCTTGCCTGGAAAATCCCATGGATGGAGGAGCGTAGTCGGCTACAGTCCATGGGGTTGCAAAGAGTTGGACACAACTGGGCAACTTCACTTCACTTCAAAGCTGATTCTTATATTTTGCTGGGATGACTACTTGAAGCCTAGACATGACATTGGCCTCAATCAGATAAAATATAGAGGACAAAATCTCCTTGGCCCAAGATTGAGGAAGGGGTCACTTGCAAATCCCCTGAAGCCATCACTTGGCAGTGCTGCTGCAGGAGTAGTCAGGAGGAGATGGTTTCTTCACCAAGGCAATCAAGAAGGACGGAGTCTTTAAGAGGCTTGGTAGCATTCTATTATGAGGGTTGACAGAAGGGTAATGCTGCCATGGAACTGGACTCCTGCTGTCTTTTTAAAAGGTTTTAAAAATAACATTTATTTCTTAAAAGTTAGCTTGTGCATAATAGGAAACCAAAAAACACAAGAAGCATAAAACAGTCATTCATAATCACAAGAAGTTTACCATTTGATGCATACTTCTGGGTCTCATTTGTATATTTCCACAACTAAGAATCCATTTTTATATAGTTAAGATCATACAGTTATGTATCATGCTGTTTCACAGATCATGAATATTTACCATTTCAAAGTCCCAAAGTTTTGAGTATTTTGATAACCAAGAATACACTACACCAAGTCAATCTGGAAGGAAAAAAATGAAATCCTGCCTTTCTTGGCAACAAAAATTTCAGAGAAGACAAATGGCAACAGGCCTCTAGATAAAGATATTGGCAGAGCTATGATTAAAATACTACATTCCCTTTTAACAATGAATATGATGGGGTTCTAGAAAGTCAGAGGCCAGATGTAATAGTAAATCTCAGAAAGCAAGTAGACATATGTGTTACTTATATATTGCTAAGTTGAAGTGCATTTATTAATTCTAACAGTGTATCTGCAGATTCTTTGCATAAAATCTTCTTTCCTGTATAAAAATGGAGCGTCATATTACCTCCTTTCCATTTCTCATTATCTTTTATTTCCTTTTGTTGTCCTATTGATTTGCCTTAACATTTCACCTTTCTCACACTGCTAATATCTTTATCTCATCCTTGATCACAAGAAAATATTTCAGTGTTTCACAATTAAATGTGATGTTTGCTATTGAATTTTTTTGTAGGTATCTATGCCTAGGTTAAGAAAGTTCCTTTGTCTTCCAAATTTGCTAAGAATTTTCTTTATTATTACTTATTTATGTTAAATTTTTAAACTTTTTTTCTGAGTTTATTAACATGATTTGTCTCATTTTGTTAATGTGGTGAATTACCTTCATTGTTCTTAAATGTTAAAACGTTTGTGGAATAAAATCAGTATTTTTGTGATGTATTCCTGTTTTGTATCACTGGATTTTATTTGCTTTTTTAGCTTAAGATTTGACATCTTTCCATGAGAAACATTGATCTTAACTTTCCTTTCTAGTAATGTCTTTGTCACATGTTGGTATTTTGTTAATACTGTCTTCAAAATGAACTGGGTGGAAGAATCAATATTGCTAAAAGACCATATTACCCAGAGCACTCTACACACTCAACGCAATTCCTATCAAATTATCAGTGGCATTTTTCACAGAAAGTGTTAGTTGCTCAGTCATGTCCAACTCTTTGCAACCCCATGGACTGTAGCCTGTCAGACTGCTCAGCCCAGGGAATTCTGCAGGCAACAGTACTGGAGCGGGTAGCTACTCCCTTCTCCAGGGGGATCTTCCTGACCCAGGGATCACATCCAGGTTTCCTGCACTGCAGGCAGATTCTTTACTGTCTGAGCCATTAGTGAAGACCCTTTTTCACTAAACTGATGCAAAAATGTTTTAAATTTGTATAAAAATACAAAAGACTCTGAATAGCCAAAACAATTTTCAGAAAGAAGAAAGAGATGGAGGAATCATGTGCCTTGATTTCAGAGTCATCAAAACAGTATGGTACTGGCACAAAAAACAGGCCCATAGATTAATGAAACAGGTATAAGGCCAAAAATAAGTCCATATTCTTATGGAACAAAGAAGACAAAAATATACAGTGGAAAAAGACAGACTTTTCATTAAGTGGTTTTGGGAAAATGAGACAGTTATATCTAAAAGAATGAAACTAGAACATTCTCTAACACCATATACAAAAATATACTCAAAATAAATTAAAGACCTACAGATAAGATCAGTTCAGTTCAGTCGCTCAGTCGTGTCCGACTCTTTGTGACCCCATGAATCGCAGCACGCCAGGCCTCCCTGTTCATCACCATCTCCCAGAGTTCACTCAGACTCACGTCCATCGAGTCCGTGATGCCATCCAGCCATCTCATCCTCTGTCGTCCCCTTCTCCTCCTGCCCCCAATCCCTCCCAGCATCAGAGTCTTTTCCAATGAGTCAACTCTTCGCATGAGGTGGCCAAAGTACTGGAGTTTC
>SJYT01004301.1:205836-225694 GCA_006410635.1 Cephalophus harveyi | reverse complement strand
GTCTGACACTGTTTCCACTGTTTCCCCATCTATTTCCCATGAAGTGATGGGACCAGATGCCATGATCTTCGTTTTCTGAATGTTGAGCTTTAAGCCAACTTTTTCACTCTCCTCTTTCACTTTCATCAAGAGGCTTTTGAGCTCCTCTTCACTTTCTGCCATAAGGGTGGTGTCATCTGCATATCTGAGGTTATTGATATTTCTCCCGGCAATCTTGATTCCAGCTTGTGTTTCTTCCAGTCCAGCGTTTCTCATGAGGTACTCTGCATATAAGTTAAATAAGCAGGGTGACAATATACAGCCTTGACGTGGTCATCACCAAAAAAATCTACAAATAATAAATGCTCGAGAGGGTGTGGAGAAAAGGGAACACTGTTGGTGGGAACAGTAAATTGATATAGCCACTTTGGAGAACAGAATGAAGGTTCCTTAAAAAACTAAAAAAAATAAAACTAGTATATGACCCAGCAATCCACTCCTGGGCATAAAGGTAACTTTTTAAATGATCTAGCACCATCTTTATGTCATCATGGCATAAACAGCATAGATATCACTACTGGCATTTCATAGACAGCGGGGGAGAGAGACTAAGTGAAGTAGCCAGCATCGAGCACAGCATGTTGAGGAATCCAGGGCTCCTATCTCTTGGCCCTTTGTTTCATTTTGTTTGGTTTTCACTTGTCACTGCTCCAGGCTATTCTTCGCCCAGCAGCCCATGTTATCTTTTAGATCTCAAACAAGACCACTCAATCCCTGGTTTCCAACCTCCAGGGGCTTCCATCAGAAGTAGAATACAACCTGGGAGCTTACTAGGACGAGCTGCTGCTGCTTCTCCAAGCTCCTTTCCTGCCCACCTCTCCACCGCACTGCCTTCTCTCCGCCCGTGTCCAGAGCTCTGCCCCTGCTGCCCCTTCTCCCCATCCATCACAGGATCTTTCCAGACTTCCAGACCACCCTGACCTACCGGCCTGGTTCTGCTGTCTGGAGTCAAGTTTGTTTCTTGTCTCCCACCAGCAGAATATCAGCTTGGAGTCAGGGGCTTTGTCTTGTTTATGCTGCCTTCCCAGCACCTAGCATGGTGCCTGATACACAGAAGGTAATCAAGAAAGGCGTTTTGAATCAATAGATGTTATACTGCATTCCTAAAAGAAAGAGAGGAAAAAGTCCTAGAGAAAAAAAGTTCTGGAAGAAAGAGGTTATTAACTATGAGAAAGTATAATGCTTTGAATAACATGAAGATCTGCTGTGAGAGATTGCAGGAGGCTTGCTGGATCAGCCCTTCCCCACCCAATCTAATCTTCCTGAACCCCAGTCCTCTCCCACCCTACAGATCTGACCAACAAACCAAATCCAGCAGTAACTCCAAGCAGACTCCAACTCTAAATCAGCCTTAACCCCAGGCCTACCTTGTAGAAGTAACATCTCTAAAGTTAACCCTGCCCCTAATCATCACCTGAAAATAAGTAACCTTAACTAACTATGCCAAACATCCAGCATAACTGGATGCTGACATGGAGATATCAACTAAAATCAGAGACTCCAAAAGCTGGGAAGGACCTTAGAGATCATTTAATTTCTTCCCTTTCTGGATAATATATTACAATTAATATGTGTTACCATTTATTTTCTACTTGGCCTCTTGGTTTCTTTTTCATTTTCCTTGTTCTCATTCAGATCAGCTATTACTTAATATTCCATCTTATTCCTTTTTTGGCTTTTTGGCTAACCCTCTTTTATTCTTGAAGTATCTAGGGATTACCATATGCATCCTTATCACGTGTGTGTGTGTGTGTGTGTGTGTGTGTTAGTTGCTTCGTCATGTCTGACTCCTTGCAACCCCATGAAGTGTGGCCTGCCAGGCTCCTCTGTCCATGGGATTTCCCAGGCGAGAATACTGGAATGGGTTGCCATTTCCTTCCCCAGGGGATCTTCCTGACCCAGGGATCAAACCCAGGTCGCCTGCGTTACAGGCAGATTCTCTACCATCTGAGCTATAGGGAAGTCCCTCCTTATCACATATAAGAATTTAATCAGTATCCTTCTCTTTACCACCCTCTTTCCCTGTTCTACTGCTTTCATATATTTTATTCCTTAAGGATATTGTTATAAGCCCCCTGATACATTCTTGTTGTTGCTTTAGACAACTGTCTTTTAAAGGAATTAAGAACTGGAAGATTGTTCTCTTAAAGTACCTATCCTGTATAATAATAGTTTCTGGTGCTCTTCATCCTTTTCCATAGATCTTACAGAACCTCACAATTCTCTCCCCACCACCAGAGATACTGTGACCTCTCTACCCTTCCACCCTTGCCTTCACAAAGGCTTCAAAATCTTCAAGCTTCTATCCAGTTCCCAGAGTGTGGTTGACTGCCAAGATAAAATTTTAAGCATTTCAAACTCCCTAAAGATGGGTCCAGATGAAGCCATGAGAGAGGAGAAGGCAAGTAACAAGGGCCCCTCCTCTTTCTTCTTCCTTCTTCACCTCCTCCTTCTCTGCTTCTGACCTCACTCTATAGGGCATCTGTCTGATCCCAGGATGCAAGATTCAACTACTATGTTTATTTATTGTTTTTATATCTGTTCCTTCCCAGGGGATGGGAGTCCACGTGCACCCATCCTAAGGAGACCAACAATCCAGTCTTCTTTCTTTTTCCTTCTTTTTCCTCCTCTTTCCCTTTCTTTTCCTGCCAATCAGCCAACATCAATAAAAATGTGGGTTGGAATAAATGCAACTAGGTAGGAAAAGAGGATCAAAGAAGTCCTCAGATTCTGGTCTCTGCTGAGGATGTTGCCTCCAAGGCCATCTAAATATCCATCTCTAAATATTATTTAAAGAGATAACAAGGGGCCCCTCAGAGCTTTGGGAATGTACAGGTAAGGACAGGTAAGGCCCCTCAGAGCTTTGGGAATGTACAGGTAAGGCTATGCTGATGTGCATGGATTTGAAGAGGATATAGGTAAACACTGGAGGAGTCCTCTGAAGGCTCCTCTGTCCATGGGATTTCCCAGGCGAGAATACTGGAATGGGTTGCCATTTCCTTCCCCAGGGGATCTTCCTGACCCAGGGATCAAACCCAGGTCGCCTGCGTTACAGGCAGATTCTCTACCATCTGAGCTATAGGGAAGTCCCTCCTTATCACATATAAGAATTTAATCAGTATCCTTCTCTTTACCACCCTCTTTCCCTGTTCTACTGCTTTCATATATTTTATTCCTTAAGGATATTGTTATAAGCCCCCTGATACATTCTTGTTGTTGCTTTAGACAACTGTCTTTTAAAGGAATTAAGAACTGGAAGATTGTTCTCTTAAAGTACCTATCCTGTATAATAATAGTTTCTGGTGCTCTTCATCCTTTTCCATAGATCTTACAGAACCTCACAATTCTCTCCCCACCACCAGAGATACTGTGACCTCTCTACCCTTCCACCCTTGCCTTCACAAAGGCTTCAAAATCTTCAAGCTTCTATCCAGTTCCCAGAGTGTGGTTGACTGCCAAGATAAAATTTTAAGCATT
This sequence comes from Cephalophus harveyi, assembly GCA_006410635.1. NCBI lineage: Eukaryota > Metazoa > Chordata > Mammalia > Artiodactyla > Bovidae > Cephalophus > Cephalophus harveyi. The sequence continues at coordinate 222,178 of SJYT01004301.1, read as the reverse complement.
TCAAACTCCCTAAAGATGGGTCCAGATGAAGCCATGAGAGAGGAGAAGGCAAGTAACAAGGGCCCCTCCTCTTTCTTCTTCCTTCTTCACCTCCTCCTTCTCTGCTTCTGACCTCACTCTATAGGGCATCTGTCTGATCCCAGGATGCAAGATTCAACTACTATGTTTATTTATTGTTTTTATATCTGTTCCTTCCCAGGGGATGGGAGTCCATGTGCACCCATCCTAAGGAGACCAACAATCCAGTCTTCTTTCTTTTTCCTTCTTTTTCCTCCTCTTTCCCTTTCTTTTCCTGCCAATCAGCCAACATCAATAAAAATGTGGGTTGGAATAAATGCAACTAGGTAGGAAAAGAGGATCAAAGAAGTCCTCAGATTCTGGTCTCTGCTGAGGATGTTGCCTCCAAGGCCATCTAAATATCCATCTCTAAATATTATTTAAAGAGATAACAAGGGGCCCCTCAGAGCTTTGGGAATGTACAGGTAAGGACAGGTAAGGCCCCTCAGAGCTTTGGGAATGTACAGGTAAGGCTATGCTGATGTGCATGGATTTGAAGAGGATATAGGTAAACACTGGAGGAGTCCTCTGAAGGGTTATGAAGGAAGAAGGGATGCTAGGCACATGTCCCTCAACTTGGAGGCAACGAATGGAAAAATGCACAGCTGGCACCAGGCCAGGCTCCTTCCTGGATTCCAGTTTCCCTGGCACTTTATTCCTCCTCCTCCTCCATATGTGTCCCCAACCCCTCCAACAACTGACTTCTACTCATCACTCAGAACATACTCAAGTTCCACCACTAAGGCTCCCACACTTACTATTACCATTACCTTTCCTCTTCGTCTTCTTCTTTTTTTTATTTTTTTTTCTGATCAAGAGTTGTGGAGTCAGAAAGACCTGTGTTCACATTCCAACTTGACCACCTGCTGGTTGAGTGACATTGGACAATTCATTTTCCTTGTTGAGTTTTGGTATACTTATCTGTAAAAATGGATATATATTTTTCTTTATTTGGAAAATTCTTTATGAATGAATATAATGGACATACAATTAATATCCTGAAAATATAAAGATTTCATCTAAAATAACAAGAAATATGCAAAGACAAAAACAATAAGTGGATAGGCTCATGAGCAGATGATTCTCAAAAAAATGAATTACGAGGAGCTAACAAACGTTTCAAAATATGTTAAATATCATTAATAATAAATGTGAAAATTAAAGAAGTGAAGCATATTTTGCTCATGAAAAGCTACTGCAGTTTTAATCTAAATTAATATTGCAAGGACATGTGAAGATGGACACTCTCTGCCTGGTTATTAGCAATGCTTTTGGAATACAGTTTGGCAATACATACAAACAGCTTTGACAAGGCTGGTACATTTTGACCTAGTAATTTCACTTCTAGGAATCTATTTGGAGGACATAACCAGAAATGAGGTCAAGGATGAATATTCACAGATGTTTAGATATTCATCTCAGAGTTATTAATAGGAAGTTTTTGAAAGCAGAAATCTAAATGGCCATTTGTAAAAGAATGCTTACATTTGTATAGCGCATTCTTAAAGTGGAATTGCACAGCTATTAAAAATAGTATTTTAAACAATAATTATAATGATTATATAATAATTATATAATATTATATTACATTATTATATAATACCTGCTCATAAGTAAAATATAGCATTGTGTAAGCTGTGCAATACCAACTGTATGCAGCTATATTTATTTACACTTATGTATGTATGTCATTGGAAAAAAAGACCGAGAAACAATCACACCAAAATGTTATAATAGCAATTTTAAAGGCTTTGGATGATATTATTTTCTTTTTTTTAGTGTGTTCTATATTTTTTACAATAAGCGACTGTTACTTTTAAAATCAGAAAGTAAAACTATTATTTAAAGTCACAATTATTCAGTTTTTACAGGTTATTAAAAAAGAATAGAAAATATTATACACATGTGATGTCACATGTTTAAAATGAATTTTTAAAAACTGAAATATACACACATAAATGCTAATAATTATATTTTTATTATTAGATGATAGATGATTTTTTTCTTTCTTGTACTTGATTATTTTCATATACCAGGTCTATAATGAACACTAATTACTTTATGACCAGAAAAGAAAAAAAAAAAAGGAAAACTAACAATGGAGAAAGGGTGTGAGAGGAAATAAACTCCTGTGTTGGAGAATGCAGTTACTGACAATTATTTTACAAGATCTCTGGGAAGATTAGATGAGGTAATGCACATGAATGTGACTAGCACAGTGCCTGGCACACAACAGGTGCTCAATCAACGCAAGTTCATCTCTCCTTCTCCCCATATGCCCACACCCATCTTTCTCATCTGCACCCTATGTGCCTTTGGCAGCCTGTCTCATCTCTTTTGCTTGAGTAACATTTGTCTCCCCAGTAGTTTGTTGGCCCAGCTCTTCCTGCCTTGCAAGGAGCTCCAGGCAGCCTTGCAGACCAGAGACAGGAGAACAGGAATAACATCTGCTTTCCTCCACCCTCATGACCCACACATGAGGTCTCTTCTCAGGGATGACATCTAGCGAGGTCAGGTTTGCATGGAGTTGAGGTGCGAGAGGGGAATTTCCTTGAAAATGGATAGTTCCTTTCCCCTCTTTCTACTCTCCAGTCTAGAACTGGCTGAACACCCAGGTAAAGAAGCTAAGGGGAAAAGGGTATGGTCAAATGGCTCTAAGAGGGTTCCCATGCCAACCTTCCCTCTCGCTGATAACGGTGTTCCATCAGTAGAGCCAAACAATGGCCCAGTAGTGCTCCTTGCAGGTACCTCTCACAATACAGATCCCTCTGGGGGACAAATATGTTAAGTCTCTAATCCCCCAAGATGCATATATTTATCAGCTTCCCTTCAGAAGGCATATGTATGACAGCCCCCACATATGGCAGCTGAGCAGGAAACTTCTGAAGACAGGTATATCTGGGGGTAGGGGTCTGGAAACTTGCCATCAGTTCAGTTCAGTTCAGTTTAGTTGCTCAGTCGTGTCCGACTCTTTGTGACCCCATGAATTGTAGCACGCCAGGCCTCCCTGTCCATCACCAACTCCCAAAGTTTACTCAGACTCATGTCCAACGAGTCAGTGATGCCATCCAGCCATCTCATCCTCTGTCGTCCCCTTCTCCTCCTGCTCCCAATCCCTCCCAGCATCAGAGTCTTTTCCAATCAGTCATGTGAGGTGGCCAAAGTATTGGAGTTTCAGCTTTAGCATCATTCCTTCCAAAGAACACCCAGGACCAATCTACTTTAGAATGGACTGGTTGGATCTCCTTGCAGTCCAAGGGACTCTCAAGAGTCTTCTCCAACACCACAGTTCAAAAGCATCAATTCTTCGGTGCTCAGCCTTCTTCACAGTCCAACTCTCACATCCATACATGACCACTGGAAAAACCATAGCCTTGACTAGATGGACCTTAGTCGGCAAAGTAATGTCTCTGCTTTTGAATATGCTATCTAGGTTGGTCATAACTTTTCTTCCAAGGAGTAAGCATTTTTTAATTTCATGGCTGCAATCACCATCTGCAGTGATTTTGGAGCCCAAAAAGTCTGACACTGTTTCCACTGTTTCCCCATCTATTTCCCATGAAGTGATGAGACCAGATGCCATGATCTTCGTTTTCTGAATGTTGAGCTTTAAGCCAAATTTTTCACTCTCCTTTTTCACTTTCATCAGGAGGCTTTTTAGTTCTTCTTCACTTTCTGCCATAAGGGTGGTGTCATCTGCATATCTGAGGTTATTGATATTTCTCCCAGCAATCTGGATTCCAGCTTATGCTTCCTCCAGTCCAGCGTTTCTCATGATGTACTCTGCATATAAGTTAAATAAGCAGGGTGACAAGATACAGCCTTGACGTACTCCTTTTCCTATTTGGAACCAGTCTGTTGTTCCATGTCCAGTTCTAACTGTTGTCAAAAATAAAGTCTGACACTGTTTCCACTGTTTCCCCATCTATTTCCCATGAAGTGATGGGACCAGATGCCATGATCTTCGTTTTCTGAATGTTGAGCTTTAAGCCAACTTTTTCACTCTCCACTTTCACTTTCATCAAGAGGCTTTTTAGTTCCTCTTCACTTTCTGCCATAAGGGTGGTGTCATCTGCATATCTGAGGTTATTGATATTTCTCCTGGCAATCTTGTTTCCAGCTTGTGTTTCTTCCAGTCCAGCATTTCTCATGATTTACTCTGAGATAGCCCAGAGATAAACCCATGCACCTATGGGTATGCTATTTTTGACAGAGAAGGCAATAATATACAGTGGGGCTAAGATAGCTGCTGCAATAAGTTGTGCTGGGAAAACTGGACAGCTATGTGTAAAAGAATGAAATTAGAACACTTCTTAACACCATACACAAAGGTAAACTCAATATAGTTTATAGACATAAATGTAACACCAGAAACTGTAAAACTCAGAGGAAAACATAGGCAGAACACTTGATGACATAAATCAAAGCAATATCCTCTATGACCCACGTCCTACAGTAATGGAAATAAAAGCAAAAATAAACAAGTGGGTCCTAGTTAAACTTAAAAGCTTTTGCACAGCAAAGGTAACTATAAACAATGTAAAAAGACAATTTTTAGAATAGGAGAAAATAACAGCAAGTTAAACAACTGACAAAGGATTACTTTCCAAAATATACAAGCAGCACATACAACTCTGTATGCAAGACAGCAAAAGAGACACAGATGTATAGAACAGTCTTTTGGACTCTGTGGGTGAGGGAGAGGGTGGGATGATTTGGGAGAATGGCATTGAAACATGTATAATATCATATATGAAATGAATCACCAGTCCAGTTTTGATGCAGGATACAGGATGCTTGGGGCTGGTGCACTGGGATGACCCAGAGGGATGGTACGGGGAGGGAGGAGGGAGGGGGGTTCAGGATGGGGAACACATGTACACCTGTGGCAGATTCATGTTGATGTATGGCAAAAACCAATGCAATATTGTAAAGTAATTAACCTCCAATGAAAATAAATAGATGTATATTAAAAAATATATATCAGAAAAACAAACAACCAAATCAAAAGTGGGAAAATGCCTACACAGACATTTCTCCAAAGAGGACATACAGATGGCTAATAAACACATGAAAAGATGCTCAACATCATTCACTGTTAGGAAAATGCAAATCAAAAAAAAAAAAATGTGAGATACTACGTCACACTTGTCAGAATGTTCATCATCAAAAAGTCTACAAAAAGAGAATGTGGAGGGGTGTGGAGTTAAAGGAACTCTCTTGCACTGTTGACCACTTCTAATTTGCCTTGATTCGTGGGCCTAACATTCCAGGTTCCTATACAATATTGCTCTTTTCAGCATCGAACCTTGCTTCTATCACCAGTCCCATCCAAAACTGGGTGTTGTTTTTGCTTTGGCTGCATCCCTTCACTCTTTCTGGAGTTATTTCTCCACTGATCATCTGTAGCATATTGGGCACCTACAGACCTGGGGAGTTCATCTTTCAGTGTCCTACCTTTTTGCCTTTTCATGCTGTTCATGGGGTTCTCAACGCAAAAATACTGAAATGGTTTCCCATTCCCTTCTCTAGTGGACCACATTCTGTCAGACCTCTCCACCATGACCCATCCATCTTGGGTGGCCCACACGGCATGGCTTAGTTTCATTGAGTTAAACAAGCTGTGATCTGTGTGATCAGATTGGCTAGTTGTGTGTGAATGTGGTTTCTGTCTGTTTGCCCTCTGAAGCCCTCTCTCAGTGCCTACCATCTTACTTGGGTTTCCATTACCTTGGACATGGGGTATCTCTTCACGGTTGCTCCAGTAAAGCTCAGCTGACACTGGTTACCTTGGACGTGGGATAGCTTCTCTCAGCCACCACCCCTGACCTTGGACTTGGGGTAGTGCTTCTTGGCCACACTTCTGCACCGTCCATCGCAGCTGCTGTGCTTCTGTGCCATCCTGCGCAGCTGCTGGATGTTAGGTCCATGAATCAAGGCAAATTGGAAGTGGCCAAACAGGAGATGTCAAGAGTGAACATCGACATTCCAGGAATCAGAGAACTAAGATGGACTGGAATGAGTGAATTTAACTCAGATGGCCATCATATCTACTATGGTGGGTGAGAATCCCTTGGAAGAAATGGAGTAACCATAAAGGCCAACAAAAGAGTCCAAAATGCACTACATGGATGCAAACTCAAAATGAGAGAATGATCTCTGTTCATTCCCAAGGCAAATCATTCATTATCACGGTAATCCAAGTCTATGGCCTAACCAGTGATGCTGAAGAAGCTGAAGTTGAACAGTTTTATGAAGACCTACAAGACCTTTTAGAAGTAACACCCAAAAAAGATGTCTTTTTCATTATAGGGGACTGGAATGCAAAAGTAGGAAGTCAAGAAACAGCTGGAATAACAGGCAAATTTGGCCTTGGAATTACGGAATGAAGCAGGGCAAAGTTTTGCCAAGAGAACACACTGGTCATAGCAAACACCCTCTTCCAACAACACAAGAGAAGACTGTACACATGGACATCACCAGATGGTCAACACTTAAATCAGATTGATTATATTCTTTGCAGCCAAAGATGGAGAAGTTGTATACAGTCAACAAAGACAAGACCAGGAGCTGATTGTAGCTCAGATCATGAACCCCTTACTGCCAAATTCAGAATGAAATTGAAGAAAGTGCAGAGAACCACTACACCATTCAGGTATGACCTAAATCAAATCCCTTATGATTATACAGTGGAAGTGAGAAAGAGATTTAAGGGACTAGATCTGACAGAGTGTCTAATGAACTATGGATGGAGGTTTGTGACACTGTATAGAAGACAGGAATCAAGACCATCCACAAGAAAAAAAATGCAAAAAAGCAAAATGGCTGTCTGAGGAGGCCTTACAAATAGCTGTGTAAAGAAGAGAAGCAAACAGCAAAGGAGAAAAAGAACAATATACCCGTTTGAATGCAGAGTTCCAAAGAATAGCAAGGAGAGATAAGAAAGCCTTCCTCAGTGATCAATGCAAAGAAATAGAGGGAAACAATAGAATGGGAAAGACTAGAGATCTCTTCAAGAAAGTGAGAGATACCAAGGAAACATTTCATGCAAAGACGGGTTCAATAAAGGGCAGAAATGGTATGGACCTAACAGAAGCAGAAGATATTAAGAAGAGGTGGCAAGAATACACAGAAGAACTGTACAAAAAGGATCTTCACAACCCAGGTAATCACAATGGTGTGATCACTCACCTAGAGCCAGACATCCTGGAATGTGAAGTCAAGTGGGCCTTAGGAAGAATCACTGGAAACAAAGCTAGTGGAGGTGATGTAATTCCAGTTGAGCTATTTCAAATCCTGAAAGATGACACTGTGAAAGTTCTGCAGTCAATATGCCAGCAAATTTGGACAACTCAGCAGTGGCCACAGGACTGGAAAAGGTCAGTTTTCATCCCAATCTGAAAGAAAGGCAATGCCAAAGAATACTTAAACTACTGCACAATTGCCTTCATCTCACACACTAGTAAAGTAATGCTCAAAATTCTCCAAGGAAGGCTTCAGAAATATGTGAACCATGAACTTCCAGATATTCAAGCTGGTTTTAGAAATGGCAGAGGAACCAGAGATCAAATTGCCAACATCTGCTGGATCATTGAAAAAGGAAGAGAGTTCCAGAAAAGCATCAGTTTCTGCTTTATTGACTATGCCAAAGCCTTTGACTGTCTGGATCACAATAAACTGTGGAAAATTCTGAAAGAAGTGGGAATACCAGACCACCTGACCTGCCTCTTGAGAAATCTGTGTGCAGGTCAGGTAGCAACAGTTAGAACTGGACATGGAACAACAGACTGGTTCCAAATTGGGAAAGAAGTACATCAAGGCTATATACTGTCATCCTGCTTATTTAATTTATATGCAGAGTACATCATGAGAAACGCTGGGCTGAAAGAAACACAGACTGGAATCAAGATTGCTGGGAGAAATATCAATAACCTCAGACATGCAGATGACACCACCCTTATGGCAGAAAGTGAAGAGGAACTAAAAAGCCTCTTGATGAAAGTGAAAGTGGAGAGTGAAAAAGTTGGCTTAAAGCTCAACATTCAGAAAACGAAGATCATGACATCCAGTCCCACCATTTCATGGCAAATAGGTGGAGAAATAGTGGCTGACTTTATTTTTCTGGGCTCCAAAATCATTGCAGATGGTGATTGAAGCCATGAATTTAAAAGACACTTACTCCTTGGAAGGAAAGTAATGACCAAATTAGACAGCATATTAAAAAGTAGAGACATTACTTTGCCAACAAAGGTCTGTCTAGTCGAGGCTATGGTTTTTCCAGTGGTCATGTATGGATGTGAGAGTTGGACTATAAAGAAAGCTTAGTGCAAAAGAATTGGTGCTTTTGAACTGTGGTGTTGGAGAAGACTCTTGAGAGTCCCTTGGACTGCAAGGAGATCAAACCAGTCAATCCTGAAGGAAATCAGTCCTGAATATTCTTTGGAAGGACTAATGCTGAAGCTGAAATTCCAATACTTTGGCCACCTGATGTGAAGTGCTGACTCAAAGGAAAAGACCCTGATTCTGGGAAAGATTGAAGGCAGGAAGAGAAAGGGATATCAGAGAATGAGATCTTTGGATGGCATCACTGGCTCAATGGACCTGAGTTTGAGCAAGTTCTGGGTGTTGGTAATGGACAGGGAAGCCTGGCATGCTACAGTCCATGGGGTCACAAAGAGTTGGATATATGACTAAGCAACTGAACCAAATACATGGAAGCAACCTATATGTCTACCGTCAGATGAGTAGATAAAGAAGCTGTGGTACATATATACAATGGAATATCTCTCAGTCCTTAAATGGAATGAATTTGAGTCAGTTCTAATGAGATGGATGAACATAGAGCCTATTTATACAGAGAAAAAGCAAATATTGTATACTAACATACACACACACACACACACACACACACACACACACACATATATATATATATATATACACATAGAATCTACAAAGATGGTACTGATGTAACTATTTGCAGGGCAGCAGTGGAGACACAGACATAGAGAGCAGACTTATTGACATGGTGAAGAGGGAGGAAGAAGACAGTGAGGTGTATGGAGAGTGTAACATGGAAACATGCATTGCCATATGTAAAATAGATAGCCAATGGGAATTTACTATATGACTCAGGGAACTCAAACTGGGGCTCTGTAACAACCTAGAGGGATGGGATTGAGAGGGAAGTGGGAGGGAGGTTTAAAAGCTTGGGACATATGTATACTTATGACTAATTCATGTTGATGTTTGACAGAAACCAACACAATAGTGTAAAGTAATTATCTTTCAATTAAAAAGTAGCATTATTCACAATAGCTCCCAAGTGGAAACAACTCAAGTGTACATTAACTGATGGACAAAGAAAATATACCATAATAGAATATTATTTGGTAATAAAAAGGAATGCAAGCACAGTTTACAACAGCCAAGATATGGAAGCAACCTAAATGTTCATTAACAGAGGAATGCATAAAGGAGGGGCAGTACATATTTACAATCAAATACTACTCAACCATCAAAAAGAATGAAATAATGTCATTTGCAGCAATATGGATGTGGACCTTAAAATTGTCATTAGAAAAGACCCTGATGATGGGAAAGATTGAAGGCAGGAGGAGAAAGGGATGACAGAGGACAAGATGGTTAGATGGCATCACAGACTCCATGGGCATGAGTTTGTGTAGGCTCCAGGAGACAGTAAGGTCTGGAGTGCTGCAGTCCATAGGGTCACAGAGTCAGTCACAACTGAGCAACTGAACAACAACAAAAATTGTCATACTGAGTGAAGTAAGTTAGACAGAGAAGTAGAAACATCATATGACGTCCCTTATATGAGGAATCTAAAAAAAAATGATACAAATGAACTTATTTATAAAACTGAAACACACTGACAGACTTAAGTGAATGAACTTATGGTTGCAGCAACAGTGGGGAGGGGAGGATGGAGGAACAGATAGTTAGGGAGTTTGGGATGGACAGGTACACACCGCTATATTTAAGGTGGATAACTAATAGGGAACTCTACTCAACGCTATGTGGCAGCCTAGGTGGGAAGGGTTTTGGGGGAGAATGGATACATGTATATGTATGGCTGAAGTGCTTTGCTATCCATCTGAAACTACTATAACATTGTTAATCCACTATACTCCAATACAAAATAAAAATGTTTTAAATAAAAAAATAAATTTTAAAAAGAATACACTGAATGAACTAAAGAATTCAGAAGAAAGCTATAACAACAGACTTGGTCAATCAGATAAATGAATATATAAACTAGAAGACAGGTGACTTGAAACCTTCAAGTCAGAGGAGCAAAAGGGAAAACGAATAAGAAAAGAGTAAAGAAAGCTTGCATGAATTATGGGATAGCAATAAAAGAAATAATCTTCACATTATTTATTCCCAGAAGAGAGAAAAAGAGAAAGAAGCAGAAAATGTATTTAAAGGCATGATCGTTTAGAACTTTCTAAGTTTGAGCAGAGATCTGTACATCAAGTTCACAATGTTAAACAATGTTAATTGGTCACTCAACTATTTCAGTGCCAAATTATCTTCTCTAAGACACATTATAATAAAACAGTACAAAATGAAAGACAAAGACATAATTTTAAAGGCAGCAAGAGAAAGAAATTTCTCCATATTAGGAAACCTCCATAAATTCATCAGTAGATTTCGTAGCAGAGACCTTGCTGGTCAGGAGAAAGTGAGATGACATAATAAAAGTGCTATTAGAATAAAACTACCATCCAAGAACACTCCCTTTTAAAGATGTCTTTCAATCATAAAGGAGAGATACAGACTTCCCCAAACAAGCAAAAGTTTAGGGTAATTTCTTCATAAATGCACAGTACAAAATGATGTAAATTGTACCAACAAAATTATAAAATATTAGGATAAGTATAAAATATTAGGAGAGGTATGGTTATTTGCATACAATAAAATTTAAGTTGTTATTACCTAAAAGTAGTGTTATATCTATAAGAGGTTTTGTGTAAGCCTCCTGGTAGCCACAAAACAAAAACTTACAAAAATACACAATTATAAATATAAAGGAATCAAAGGAAGTCACTTCACAAAGTCACCAACTTACAAAGATAGCAAAAGAGGAAAAAAAGGTACAGAGAAACCACATAACAGCCAGGAAACAATAAGATGCCATCAGTAAGTCTTTACCAATAATTATTTTATTTGTTTATTTTATTTGTTTATGGATAAAATTTTCAAATCAAAAGATAGAGGCACTGAATAAATTTGAAAATAAGACACAACTCTATACTGCCTATAAGAATTTCACTTCAACTTTAAGGACACACAAGTGGCAAAAATGAAGGGATAGAAAAAGGTATTCCATGCAAATGGAAGCTGAAAGGTCAGAGATAGATAAAGAGGTAAGATACAATAGACTTTAAGTCAAAAATTGTAATGAGACAAAAATTGCAGTGATAGAAGAATCAAGTTTTTAAGAGGCTGTAACAATTATAATTAAATATACATTCAGCAGCAGAGCATCTAAATATATTAAGCAAATACTACCAGATTTGAAAAGAGAAATAAATGGAAAAACAGACCCTAATACAGTGATAGTAGATAACTTCAGTATTCCACTTTCAATAAAGGATAGATCATCCAGACAGAAAATCCAGTAAGGAAATATTTGATTTGAACTATATCTTAGTCCACATTGACACAATAGAAATATATAGAATATTCCACCAAACTACCAAAATACACATACTTCTCAAGCACACACAGAATATTCTACAGGATAGATGACTTTAGGTCAAAAACCAAGCTTTAGAAAATGTAAGAAGGTTGAAATCGTATCAAATCTTTTATGAACAAAATGTATGGAATATACAACACAAGCAAACTGGAAAAATTACAATTATAAAATTTACAAATGGCAAAAATTAATAATTACACACTTGAATAACAAATGAACCACAAAAGAAAAGGAAAGAAAAAAGCATCTTGAAGCAAATTAAAATGTAACTGCAATATATCAAAACATGGGATGCAGCAAAAATAGATTTGAGAGGGAAATGTGTAGCAATAAATGCCTACATTAAGAAAAACAGAAGACATGGAGTAGCTATACTGATGAAGTAGGAAGACCCTGAGCTTACCTCCTCCCATGGGCACACCAAAATTGCAACTATTTACAGAAAAATCATCAAAGATAACAAGCTGAAGACTAGTAGAAAAGATCTCCACAACTAAAATTATAAAACAGTAATGACAATGATACAGGCAAGGGGTTTGGCAATGTGCTAGTCAAAGCCCACAACCCCAGGTAGGCAATGCACAAATAGATGATTAATCATAATTGCAGTGATTCTACCCAAGAAGCAAGGTATCAGCCCCACATCAGGCTCCCTAGCCCAGGGATACTGCACAAAGAAAACGAATACCCAGAACATTGGTATTTAAGGCTAGAAGGCCTGCTTTTGAAGAATGAAAAGGCTGTGGGTAACAGAGACTCTTAAAGGGCACACACAAAATCTGGCACCTAAGACAGTAATTTGAAAGACATCTGATTCAGACTCACTTGTTGATCTTCAAGTGCTCTGGGAGAGGGAGGAGGCAACTAAGACACACCCTGAGGACACAGACACTGGCAGTAGTCATCTTGGTGAGCTCATTCTACCACAAGGACACTGGTGTGAGCAAATACTATTCTGGAATCCTCCCTATAGGTTTTTAGTGTCAGGACACTGCCCCTTCCATCAGCCTGCTGGCGTAAGTCTTAGAACCCTTGAACTCAAGCAACTAGTGATGCAAAGACATAGATTCACCAACAGGAAGTCTGGAAGCAACCATAGACCCTACCCACCCCCTCCCCACCGAGGCTCCCCGTTGCACTAGGTCATGACACTCCAATAGGGGTCTTTTTGTAGCCCTAGAAACCCTAAGCCAGCCATATTCGGGCATACCATTCCTAGTGGGCCAGCACTAGGCCCAGGACCTGGTTGTATATATCAATGTGTGGGCACCAGCCCCTTGTCTCCCTGGGCTCTTGCCTTGTCCAGCAGAGGGTATACATCAGTTTAGAAACAGCTTTGTCCTCTCAGTCAGTGGCCCTGTGACCTGGCCCCACCCACCTGTGGACTGACACCAGCTCTGGGATCCCTGAGCTGGCAGTGACCTAACAGCACCAGGAACTACCTGAGTCCCTGAAGTTATCTGCTATGTGACCTTGTCCCAACCACCATGGGCCAGCAGCCAGCCTCTGCACTTGGAAGAGTCTGGCAACCAACTGGGCCAGGGAAAATTATGCCTAATCACATGTCCAGTGTAGTTGGCCTCACTATGAAAGAATAACCCACTCACCCACATAAAGGGCAACTCTAGAGGACATAAATCTGTTGAAAAGAGGGGAGTGTGTGGCTGAACCTCATAGAATGTCTCCTACATAATGCTACCTCTCTAAGATTGGGAAGTATAACAAACTTACATGATACATGAACATAAACACAGAGAATCAGGCAGGCAAAATAAAATTACAGATTATTTTTGAAACGAAAACAAAAACAAGATGACCTCCCTCCACAAGAGCTAAGTGAAGAGATAATTAATCTCCACAATAAAGAACTCAAGGTAATGATCCTAATGATCTTCAAAGAACTCAAAAGAATGGAAAAACACAGTAAGAAGAGTAACAAAAGTTATGTAAAGAAGAACCAAACAAATCTAAAAAATACAATATCTGAAATAAATAATATTTATTATTTTTTAGAAATCAACAGTTGATCAGATGATTCAGAGAAATGGATTAGCAAAATATAAGACAGAATAGTGGAAATTGCATAACATGAATAGAAGAAAAGAAAAAAAAATTAAATGAGGGCAGCTTAAGAGACCTCTGAGACAACATCAAGTATATTAACGTTTCCATTGTAGGGGTCCCAGAAGAAAAAGAAGGGGAACAGGGAACTTATTTGAAAACATAATTGCTGAAAAATTCCCTAACATGGGAAAGGAATCAAATATCCATGTCCAGGAAATAAAAGGTCTCAAACAAGATCCACCCAAAGAGAAATGCAACAAGATTCATTGTAATTAAAATGACAAAAGTTAAAAATGAAGTGAAAATATTAAAAGCAGGAAGGGAAAATCAGCAAGTACTAATAATGGAGCTCCCGTAAGGCTATCAACTGACATTTCAACAGAAAATATACAGGTTAGAAGGGGATGGCATGGTATATTTAAAGTAAAGAAAGGGAAAAAAATACAATACTCTATATAGCAAAGCTATCTTTCAAGTTTGAACAGGAGATCAAATGTTTTACAGACAAGCAAAAGGTAAATAAGTTGAGCACCATGAAGCCAGCTTTACAGGAAATGTTAAAGGGCCTTCTTAAGTGGAAAAGAAAGGCCACAAAGAGCAATATAAAAATTATGAAAGAAAATTTCATTAGTAAAGACAAATATGCAGTAAAGGTAATACAAAAAACATATAGAAAGCTAATAAGGATAAAAGGCAAAAAAGCAATAAAATCACATACATTCAGAAAAAGAAGCTAAGGGATACACAAAATAAAAATGATGTAAAATACATGTAAACACATTGGAGGGAGGATAAAATTCAGGGATTTTATAATACATTTGAACTTAGATCAGAGGGGAATGATAGACAAGGAACATTCCATCCAAAAGCAGCAAAATACACATTCTTTTAAGTGCACATTGAACATTCTCCACTATAGAATGGATGCTATGCACAAAGCAAATCTTGATAAATTTAAAAAGATTGAAATCATATCAAGCATCTTTTTTGACCATAAACATATTATTTTTCTGAAAGTTTTACTTTAGTTTTAGATTATAAGGATTCATTAACAAAAGAAACCACTCGTTACACAAAAATAAACAATTTCACTTTTAAGAGAGGATTATTTAACTTAATTTCAATATGCAGTCATTAAAAGAAAAGAAATAGAAATACAGAGAGGTAACAGCATATATATCACCAAACCTACATCAAGACTTGAAGTCCTGAGTAATAGCAATCTGGAGTCCCAAACGGGTAAAGGGCCCTAGGTGGTGTGTCCATCTTGCAGGTGAGACATCAAATTGCAGTTTTGGGGACTACTGCTTATGATTTGAGGTTTTAAACTGATATCATCATCAGTGTGCAAGCAAAAATGCAATTCTAATTTTTCTTTAACTTTAAAATGCTATTTATTTCATCTTGTGAGTCACAAGATTTCCCAGAGCCCAGGGGCTGGCCAAGGCTGACCCACTTCTCTTATCTAAAGTGCAATTTGACTTACTGGTAACAATTGGTGTGCTTGCAGACACTAACACAGTCCAGGAAGGGTCAGAAGTTAGAGGCCTGCTCTCCTGCTTTTGAAGCCTAAAGAAGACTACCTCCGTTTTTATTTCCCTAACAGGTATGAGACTAAAATCAACCACAAGGGGAAAAAAAAAAAAAAAAAACTTACAAAAACACGAACACACGGTGTCAAAACAATATGCTTTTGTTGTTTAGTCTCTCAGTCATGTCTGATTCTTTGTGACCCCATGGACTGCACCATGCCAGGCTTCCATGTCCTTCACCATCTCCCAGAGCTTGCTCAAACTCATGGCCACTGAGTCAGTGATGTCATCCAACCATCTCATACTCTGTTGTCCCCTTCTCTTCAGCCTTCAATTTTTCCCAACATCAGGGTTTTTCTAATAAGTCAGTTCTTCAGAGCAGGTGGCCAAAGTATTGGAGCTTCAGCTTCAGCATCAGTCCTTCTAATGAATATTCAAGACTGATTTCCTTTAGGATTGACTGGTTTGATCTCCTTACAGCCTGAGAGACTCTCAAGAGTCTTCTCCAACACGAGTTCAAAAGCATCAATTCTACAGTGCTCAGCCTTCTTTATGGCCCAACTTTCACATTCATACATGACTACTGGAAAACCATAGCTTTGACTATACAGACATTTGTTGGCAAAATGCTACTAAACAACAAATGGCTCACTGAAGAAATCAAAGTTGATTTTTTTTAAATATCTGCACAATGACTCCAAATCTATGGGATGTAGCAAAGGCAGTTCTAAGAAGGAAGTTTATAGAATACAAATCTACCTAAGGAAAGAAGAAAATCATTAAGCAAGCAAATTAAATTACACCAAAAACAGTAGAAAAAGAATTGCAAAAAAATCCAGTTAGTAGACGGAAATGAAAAAATCATAGCAGAAATAAATGATAGATTAAATAAATAATAGAAAAACCAATGAAAATAAGAGTTTGTTTTATGAAACAAAAGAAATGTTAAATCCTTAGGCAGGCC
>SJYT01004301.1:178484-200636 GCA_006410635.1 Cephalophus harveyi | reverse complement strand
CATCAAAGAATTCAGTGAAGTTAAAGGTTACAAAATTAAAACACAGAAATCTGCATTTCTATACACTAAAAAAGAATTATTAGAAAAATAAATTAAGAAAACAATACCATTTTCAATTGCATTAAAAGACTAAAATAGCCGTGAATAATTCTAAGGAGCTAAACAATCAGTACACAGAGAACTATAAGACAGAGATGAAAGAAATTGAAGAGAGCGTTAAATAATGGAAAGATATACCTTGTTCATGGATTAAAAGAAAACATTGTAAAATTACTTGCAATTCCTTAAAAAGGAAGAAAGAAAAAAACTTAAATAATTATAAAAGTAATAGGGAAACACAGGACACCCCAAATGCCAAAAATAGTCTTGAAGAAGAAGAACAAAACTGAAAGTATGGTAACCTGATTTCATATTTTGGCCATCTGATGAGAAGAACTAACTCCTTGGAAAAGACTCTAATGCTGGGAAACACTGAAGGCAAGAGGAGAACATGATGACAGAGGATGAGATGGTTAGATGGCATCACCAACTCAATGGACGTGAGTTTGAGCAAGCTCTGGGAGTTGAGGATGGACAGGAAACCCTGGCATGTTGCATTCTGTGGGGTCATAAAGAGTTGCACACGACTGAGTGATTGAACTGAACTAATTTCACACTATACTACAAAGCTACAGTAATCAGAACAGTTTGGTACTGACACACACACAAGAGATCCCAGAAATAAACCCATACTCACATGGTTAATTGCTGCTCATTTTTCCATAACTAAGTCGTGTTGGGCTTTTTGACAAATCATGAACTGCAGCATGCTAGGCTTCCCTGTCCTTCATTATCTCCTGGAGTTGGCTCAAACTCCTGTTAATTGAGTCAGCGATGCTATCTAACCATCTCATGCTCTGCCACTCCCTTTTCCTCTTACCCTCAGTCTTTTCCAACATCAAGGTCTTTCCCAATGAGTTGGCTTTTCACATCAGGTGGCCAAATATTGGAGCTTCAGCATAAGTCTTCCAGCAAATATTCAGGGTTGATTTCCTTTAGAATTGAATGTTTTTATCTTCTTGCAGTCCAAGGGATTCTCAAGAGTCTTCTCCAGCACCACAATTCAAAGCCTCAATTCTTCAGCACCCAGCCTTCTTTATGGTCCAACTCTCACATCCCTACATGACTACTGGAGAAACCATAGCTATACTATATTGACCTTTGTTAGCAAAGTGATGTCTCTGCATTTTAATATGCTGTCTAGGTTGGTCATAGCTTCTCTTCAAGGAGCAAGAGCCTTTTAATTTCAAGACTGCAGCTACAATCTGCAGTGATTTTGGAACCAAAGAAAATAAAATCTGTCACTGTTTTCTATTTTTTCCCTCTCCAGTTGCCAAGAAGTGATGGGGCTAGATGCCATAATCTTAGTTTTTTTGAATGGTGAGCTTTAAGATGGTTTTTTTTCACTCTCCTCTTTCACCTTCATCAAGAGGCTCTTTAGTTCCCCTTCTCTTTCTGCCATTAGGGTGGTATCATAAGGATACCTGAGGTTGTGGATATTTCTCCAGGAAATCTTGATTCTGGCTTGTGAGTCATCCAGCCTGGCATTTTGCATGGTGTACTCTGAATATAACTTAAATGAACAGGGTGACAATATACAGCCTTGACATACTCCCTTCTCAATTTTGAACCAGTCCATTGTTCTATGTCCAGATCAAACTGTTGCTTCTTGACCTACATACAGATTTCTCAGGAGACAGGTAAGGTGGTCTGTTTTTCCCATCTCTTTAAGAATTTTCCACAGTTTGTTGTAACCCACAAAAAGGCTTTTACATAGCCAACAAAGCAGAAATAGATGTACTTTTGGAATCCCCTTACTTTTTCTATGATTGAGTAGATGTTGGCAATTTGATCTCTGGTTTCTCTGCCTTTTCTAAATGCAGCTTGTACATCTGGAAGCTCTCGGTTAATGTACTGTTGAAGCTTAGCTTAAATAATCTTGAGGATTACCTTGTGAGCATGAGAAATGAGCACAATTGCAAGGTAGTTAACATTATATGGCATTACCTTTCACTGGGACTGGAATGAAAACTAACCTTTCCAGTCCTGTGGCCACAGCTGTTTTCAAATTTGCTGGCATATTGAGTGCAACAGTTTCATAGCATCATCTTTTAGAAATTAAAATAGCTCAGCTGCAATTCCATCACCTCTACTACCTTTGTAGTGATGCTTCTTAAAGTCCACTTAACTTCACACTCCAGGATGTCTGGCTCTAGGTGAGTGACTACACCATCGTGGTTATCTGGGTCATTAAGACATTTTTGCACAGTTCTTCTGTATATTGTTCTTCTTAATCTCTTCTGCTTCTTTTAGGTCCTTGCCATTTCTATCCTTTATTGTGCCCATCTTTGCATTAAATATTTCCTTGGTATCTCCAATTTTCCTGAAGAAATCTCTCATCTATCCCATTCTATTGCTTTTCCTCTATTTCTTTGCATTGTTCACATAAGGATTTCTTATTTCTCCTTGCTATTCTCTGGAACTCTACATTCAGTTGGGACCCAAGAGAGTAAAATATTGTTTATATAAAAGAAATAAAATCTTTCTTTTATTTTCTTTCCTTTTTTTATAGCCTTTCTTCATTTTTCCTTTATTTTATTTCTTCTCTTCTTTGCATTTCATTTCTTCTCAACTATTTGTAAGACTTCCTCAGATAACACTTTCCCTTTCTGCATTTCTTTTACTTGGGGGTGGTTGGTCACAGCCTCCTTTACAATATTATGAATATTAAAAACTATTATCCACAGTTTTTTAGGCACTCTGTCTACCAGATGTAATCCCTTGAATCTATTTGTCACCTCCACTTTATAATAATAATGGGCTCGATGTTGGTCATGCCTAATGGTTTAGTGGTTTTCCCTACTTTCTTCTACTTAAGCCTGAATTTTGCAATAAAGAGCTGATGCAATAAGAAGCTCCTTTGCAATAAAGAGCCACAGTCAGCTCCAGGTCCTTTTTTTTTTTTTTGCTGACTGTATAGAGCTTCTCCATCTTTGGCTCAAATAATATAATCAACCTGATTTCAGTATTGACCATCTGGTTATGTCCATGTGTAGAGTTGTCTCAAGTGTTGTTGGAAGAGGGTGGTTACCAAGAGGGTTGTCCAGTCTCTTGGCAAAACTCTGTTAAACTTTGCCTTGCTTCATTTTGTATCTCAAGGGCAAACTTGCCTATAACTCAAGATATCTCTTGACTTTCTACTTTTACATTCCAATTCTACGATGAAATGGTCAACTAATGTATGGCAAAGGATACAAGAATATAATACAATTTGGGGAAAAAAACAGTCTATTCAACAAGTGGTGTGGGGAAGATGATCTTCCAAATGTGAAATAAGGAATGTGAACCTCTTTCTCACACCACATATAAACATTAACTTTAAATGCATTAAGACCTAAATGTAAAATAAAGTAAAATTTAAAATTTTTAAATTTAAAAGAAGACTTAAATGTAAGACCTAAAACCATAAAACATCTAACAGAAAACATAGACATTATGCTCTTTGACATCAGTCTTAAAAATAATTTTTTGGATATGTCTCCTCAGCCAAGAGAATCAAACCAATAACAAACAAATCAAACTGTATAAATCTAAAAAGATTTTGTGGAGATAAATTATCATCAAAATGAAAAGGTTGCCAGTTGAAAGGGAGAAGATATTTGCTACATGTATCTGACACTTGGATAATATACAGTAAACCTCTGATAGGTTGTTAACATACAATATATACAAAAACTCATTTAAGTCAACATCAAACAACAACAACAACCTGATTTAAAAATTGGCAGAGGACATGCATAGACATTTTTCCAGATGGAGAGCTATATCATGTTCCTGGATTGGAAGAATCAATATTGTGAAAATGACTATACTACCCAATACAATCTATATATTCATGAAATCCATATCAAATTACCAAAGGCATTTTCACAGAAATAGCACATATAATTTCACAATTTGTATGGAAACACAAAAGACCCTGTATAGTCAAAGCAATCCTGAGAAAGAAGAATGAAGCTGGAGGAATCAACTTTTCTGGCTCCAGACTATACTACAAAGCTACGTTCATCAAGACAGTATGCACTGGCACAGAAACAGAAATATAGACCAATGGAACAAGATAGAGAACCCAGAGATAAACCCACACACCTTTGAGCACTGTGGCTGTGACAAAGGAGGAAAAAATATACAATGGAGAAAAGACAATCTCTTCAATAAGTACTGCAGGGAAAGCTGGTCATGAATGTGTAAAAGAATAAAATTACAACACTTCCTAACACTATACACACACAAAAAAAAATCAAAATAAATTAAAGATCTAAATATAAGATCAGAAACTATAAAACTCTTAGAGTAAAACATAGGCAGAGCACTGTATGATATAAGTCACAGCAAGATCTATGGCCCACATCTTAGAGTAATGGAAATAAAGACAAAAACAAATAAATGGTATTTAATTAAACTGAAGAGCTTTTGCACAATGAAGAGACCTATAAACAAGGTGAAAAGATAACCCTCAGAATGGGAAAAAAATAATGACAAATGTAACAACTGCCAAAGGATTAATCTCCAAAATATACAAGCAGCTCATGCAACTCAATACCAGACAAACAACCCAATCAAAAAGTTAGCTGAAGACCTAAACAGACATTTATCCAAAGAAGATATACAGATAGACAGCTACTAAATACATGAAAAGATGCTAAATATTATTCCTTATTAGAGAAATGCAAATCAAAAATACAGTGAGGTATCATCTCATACCTGTTAGAATGACCATCATCAAAACATCTACAGACAATAAATGTTGGAGAGGGTGTGGAGCAAAGAGAAGCCTCTTGCACTGCTGGTGGTGATGTAAATTGATACAGCCACTATGGAAGATAGCATGGTGATTCCTTTAAAAACTAGAAATAAAACCACCATGAGAACCAGCAATACCACTTCTAGGCATATACCCTGAGGAAATTGAAAAAGACACATGTACCCCCAGGTTCTTTGCAGCACTATTAGGACATGGAAGCAACCTAGATGTCCACCAACAGATGAATAGCTCTAGAACCTGTGGTACGTATATACAATGGACTACTACTCAGCCATAAAATGGAACACATAGTTAACATATTAGTCAATTTTAATGAGGTGGGTGAACCTAGAGCCTATTATACAGAGTGAAGTAAGTCAGAAAGAGAAAAACAAATACTGTATATTAACGCATATATATGGAATGTAGAAAGATGGTACTGATGAACCTATTTGTAGTGCAACAGTGCATATGCAGACATAGAGAGCAAACTTATGGGCATGGTGGAGAGGGAGGGAGAAGAGGGTGGGGTGTATGGAGAGTGTAACATAGAAGCATAAATTTCCATACGTAAAATAGATAGCCAATGGGAATTTACTATATGACTCAAGGAACTCAAACTGGGGCTCTGTAACAACCTAGAGGGATGGGATTGGGAGGGAGGTGGGAAGGAGGTTTAAAAGGTTGGGACAAATGTATCAGTTCAGTTAAGTTCAGTCTCTCAGTCGTGTCCAGCTCTTTGCGACCCCATGAATCACAGCACGCCAGGCCTTCTTGTTCATCACCAACTCCCGGAGTTCACTCAAACTCACATCCATCAAGTCAGTGATGCCATCCAGCCATCTCATCCTCTGTCGTCCCTTTCTCCTCCTGCCCCCAATCCCTCCCAGCATCAGAGTCTTTTCCAATTTACTGTTGATAGAAAATTTAACTATTAAATGTTAATATATAGATTATTCAAGTAGCAATATTTAATGAACATCTATTTACTACCACCCTTCTAGTGACTGAAAAATACAATATAATCAATATGTTGTCCCTACACTTAAAAGAGTCATATCCTACTTGTAAAATCAGATACACATATAATGGGCAAGTATAGTGATAAATATCCACCCAATGTAATGTCATAGTAAGAAAAATAGGCCTCTTGTGTTGCTACTCTGTGTTAATCAGGAGAAGGATCCTGGAAGAGGTGAAATTTAACTTTTCTTACAGGGTTAACTAAGTGAAAGGGATTAAAGGACATGAGGATACAGAATGGGCAAAGGCACAAAGTTAAGACAACACCATGGTGCTTCTGAGAAACTAATAGCAGTTCATCACCTGTCTCTTATACACATCTTTGCTGCTGTTAAATCACCTTAGTCATGTCTGACTCTTCGCGAACCCATAGACTTCAGCCTACCAGGCTCCTCCGTCCAAGGGATTTTCCAGGCAAGAGTACTGGAGTGGGGTGCCATCGCCTTCTCCACTTAATCACCTCAGTTTAGTTCAGTCCCTCAGTTGTGTTTGACTCTTTGCGACCCCATGAATCACAGCACGCCAGGCCTTCTTGTTCATCACCAACTCCCGGAGTTCACTCAAACTCACATCCATCAAGTCAGTGATGCCATCCAGCCATCTCATCCTCTGTCGTCCCTTTCTCCTCCTGCCCCCAATCCCTCCCAGCATCAGAGTCTTTTCCAATGAGTCAACTCTTCGCATGAGGTGGCCAAAGTATTGGAGTTTCAGCTTTAGCATCATTCCTTCCAAAGAAATCCCAGGGCTGATCTCCTTCAGAATGGACTGATTGGCTCTCCTTGCAGTCCAAGGGACTCTCAAGAGTCTTCTCCAACACCACAGTTCAAAAGCATCAATTCTTCGGCACTCAGCTTTCTTCACAGTCCAACTCTCGCATCCATACATGACCACTGGAAAAACCATAGCCTTGACTAGACAGACCTTTGTTGGCAAAGTAATGTCTCCACTTTTGAATATGCTATCTAGGTTTGTCATAACTTTTCTTCCAAGGAGTAAGCGTCTTTTAATTTCATGGCTGCAGTCACCATCTGCAGTGATTTTGGAGCCCAAAAAAATAAAGTCACTTATGGCTGATTCATGTTGATGTTTGGCCAACAAAATTCTGTAAAGCAATTATCCTTCAATTGAAAATATTTTTTTAAAAAGTATGGCTGTTGTTTTTTCAGTTCCATAATTTCTTTTTGTTTTATATATTTTTATATTTCTGTTTTCCTCAGACATTAGGAAATTCAAGTCAGTTATTACCATGGTTTTTCCTGTAGTAATGTGCTGATGTGAGAGTTGGACTATAAAGAAGGTTGAGCACCAAAGAATAGATGCTTTCAACAAGGACAGGAAGTGGGGGAAGGATAGAGCAAAATGAATGGAGAGAGTAGCATGGAAGCATATACACTACCATATGTAAAACAAATAGCCTAAGGAAGTTTTCTGTATGACTCAGAGAACTCAAACTGTGACTCTGTAACAACCTAGAGGGATGGGAACAGGTGGAAGGTGGGAGGGAGGTTCAAGAGGGAGGGAATATATGTATACCTATGGCCAGTTTATGTTGATGTATGGCAGAAATAAAACGAATATTACTCCTTCAATTAAAAAATAAATTTAATTAAATGAAAAAGGAAAGTGATAGTATCACAAATGGAAATGGGAGACTTTGAAATAGGCAGTACCACGACAACCAACAGAAATATCTGATAGTGTTGGAGTTCAGACCACAACCACAGTGTATGCCTACCTAGGTTTAGTTCCAGATCTGCTATTTTCATTGGTTGCAAGACATAGAAGAGGTAACAATCTTAAATCTGCCTCAGTGCCTTTATACATGAAGGGAGGACACCAATAGTATCTACACTAAAGGCTACTGTGAAGATTAAATTCATTAATGCATGCAGAGCAGTTAGAACAATGTTTGGCATACAAGAAACTCCTGAAGAAATTTGGCTTCTATTATTTCCAGGATGAAGTGAAGATTTCCCTAAAGAAGTTTGGTAGTGCTTGTGAATTGAAGCATATAGACAACTAAGAGAGACTTACCTTTGAAGTGTGTATCTCTTTAACTTCATCCCCTATCTTTTATCCCCACTTCCTGGGACCTCATTTGAGTCTTTATTATTTCTCATTTGGTCTTATTGTGCATGTATTGGGACAAGTAGAGCATAAGCTGAGGAATAGGATGTAATTCTGTTTGCCTGGGGCACCAAACTAAAGTAGAGTCAGGTCTTGATTACCAGGCAAAAGAGTTTAAACTTGATCCTTAGGCAATAAGGAGTCCTAGAAAATTTTAGAAGAAGTAATAGTATTGAAGAATTGTATTTTAAGGAATAGTCTCTTAATGGGAGAAAGACTAGGTGTGGAGAGACTAGCTAAAAGGGTTCCCCATAATCCAGATAGAGATAGTTAATGCCTGACAAGGTACTGAAGAGGGAAAACAGGATATTGGAGCAGTTGATGAGAGTTTGCAAGTTAGTTTATTCATTCAGTATTCATTGAACACCTACTACATGCCTGGCATGGTGACAGTTATTGGGGATGCAGCAACACATAATCATTCATTCATTCAACAAACATTTATTGAACAATTACAAAGTGTCACACATCATTCTAGGAGCTTACAGCCTAGACTGGGGGAAAGATAATGAAACAGACGATCATGGTACATTTCAACTAAACTGGGATGAAGATTAAATCCGTGCCTAACCCTTTTTTTTGTTTGTTTGCTTTGTTTTGTTTTGTTTTACAATGGGAGCCATGCCACCTAAAGTGTGGTGTATGTGTGAGTGCTAAATTGCTTCAGTCATGTCCAATTCTTTGCTACCCTATGGACTGTAGCCCACCAGGCTCCTCTGTTCATGAGATTCTCTAGGCAAAAATGCTGGAGTGGGTTGCCATGCCCTTCTCCAAGAGATCCTTCCGACCCAGGGTTTGAACCCATGTCTCTTATATCTCCTGCATTGGAGGTGGGTTCTTTACCATTAGCACCACCTGGGAAAACTGTGGTATTTGTGATAGTGAAACAGCAAAGGTGAAGGTCAGATAGGGAAGAAAAAAAAAACAGATTATGAAGGTCTTTAATTTCACAACACAGTATTTGAGCTTTCTCATGGGCAAAAGGCAAGGATTAGAGGATTTAAACAAGGATGTGCAAGCATAATTTAGAGATGATGCCCTGGGAATTAAGATAGGGGTGAACTACTTTAGGGGTGGTCTCCCAGGTGGCCCAGGGAAAATGAATCCGCCTGCCACAGCAGGAGATGGGTTGGATCCCTGAGTCAAAAAGATCCCCTGGAGTACGAAATGGCCCACCCACTCCACTACTCTTGCCTGGAAAATTCCATGGACAGAGTAACCTGACGGGCTAAAGTCCATGGGGTTGCAGAGTCAGATAAGACTCAGCGACTGCACGCTGGTGCAGAATTACTTTGAAAGTATAAAGAGAGAAATTTGTTACAATCCTAGCTGGTCACAAAAGACCCATCGATATGATTAAGATCCTACGATATTAATCAATCTCTTTCAGCTTTATGGACTGAGACCCTAGAATCTGCAATTCTGGTCTGATTCTCAGTCCAGTGATCTAATTACTACTCCCAGGTTTGGCGCTGGAGTATGGTCAGCAAAAAAATGACTACAGGGATGGGTATAACAAGTGTGAAGGGCAAGAAAATGAAAGATCAGAAAAGGAGGTCAAAACTTTACTACTAAAAACAAAAGAACATTCCTCAGTCAGAAGGCCAAGAATGATTAATGGTTAAGAGGGTTTGAGGGGGCGCGTGCTAAGGAAGTTTATTCAGTCAGAGAAGAAAATACGTGGACAAATCCCTAAAGAGCAGGTCAGAAAGCTGAGATTTCAGCCCCTTTGGCTAACCACAACCTCCACCACGAAAGATGTACTCCAGCGCCCTCTGCTGAATCCTAAAAGCTGGTCACCTAACTCGTGCTGCTGAGAGGGATTGGGGGCAGGAGAAGGGGACGACAGAGGATGAGATGGCTGGATGGCATCACCGACTCGATGGACATGAGTTTGAGTGAACTCCGGGAGTTGGTGATGGACAGGGAGGCCTGGCGTGCTGCAATTCATGGGGTCACAAAGAGTCGGACACGACTGAGCGACTGAACTGAACTGAGCTGAATTCGTACTGACGCAATCTGAGAAGTCAAAATGGTGGCGACGTTCCAGCGTTCCGTACTGTGAAGGGCAGGAAGAATTCAGCAACAATGATTGGAGGATGGACTCTGGGCACTGGCCACTGAGATTGGGGTTTGGGAATCCCGAGCTGTGGCAGCATCCTTTTGTGAAATCGCTCTGGTAATTTTAAAAAGGTCTCTAAGCTCCAGGTATGGCGATGTTGTCATTACTGCAGGCAGTCCAGTAGGCAGCGGTAGAGTGTAGCGTAAGAGCCTCAGCTGTTCCCTCTTTGTTTCTAGATCTGAGCTGTTATGACAGGATTTGAAGTTAAGTTAAAGTGTAAGACTGGTGAAATTTAGACTTCAAAAGAAGGAATTTTAATCTGAGATACCTACATGAGCTACATGGAAGGGATTTATGCTAGTAGTAAAGATCAGTGAGTGAACTCCTTAAAATAGTATGTAAAAACATACATGTGTGGATTTCTGTGTATTTTGGGTGACAGAGGGTCCAAAGCTTTCATCAGAGTTTTTCAAAAGGGTTGGTGAATCCTTGTTTTAAAGGATGTGGCTCTTGGGGAAGAATACCATACCAAAATGATTGTGCAGAACTTTACAGCCAGACTCTCTGGTTTCACATCTTTACGGAGATTGCTAGCTGTGTGACCTTAAGCAAGCATCTTAACCTGTCTGTGCTTCACTTCTTCATCTGTAAAATGGGGATAATACCAGTGCCTACTGCTGAGGGTTGTGATAAAATGACTTTATTAACTAAAATTTGTTATACTAAGCATACATTAACTAAAAATAATTTAATGGCTTCCCAAGAGTTTAGTAACTGTTGGCAGCATTATACCTGTCTCTCAGTGACTGACTTGGGATTTTAGAACCAGGTCTGCTAGAATCTGGGCCTCATGCTCTTATCAATATGTCATGAAGGACTTGTGCAAAAGACCTTAGTTAAAGATGGGTTAAATCTTCTAACCCTGACTCTCATTTTAGAGTTGAGAAAATAAATTCTCAGTTCAGTTAAGTCGCTCAGTTATGACTGACTCTGCGATCCCATGGACTGCAGCACATCAGGCTTCCCTGTCCATTGCCAACTCCCAGAGTTTGCTCAAGCTTGTGTCCATTGAAACAGTGATGCCATACAACCAACTCATCCTCTGTCATCCCCTTTTGCTCCTGTCTTCAATCCTTCCCAGCATCATGGTCTTTTCCAATGAGTCAGTTATTTGCATCAGGTGACCAAAGTATTGGAGCTTCACCTTCAGCATCAGTCCTTCCAATTATTCAGGACTGATTTCCTTTAGGATTGATTGGTTTGATCTCCTTACAGTCCACAGGACTCTCAACAGTCTTCAATACCACAGTTCAAAAGCATCAATTCTTCAGTGCTCACCTTTCTTAATAGTCCAACTCTCACATCTATATATGACTACTGAAAAAACCATAGCTCTGACTATACAGACCTTTGTTGGCAGAATAAGTCTCTGCTTTTTAATATGCTGTCTCGGTTGGTCATAGCTTTCTTCCATGAGCAAGTGTCTTTTAATTTCAAGGCTGCAGTCACCATCTGCAGTGATTTTGGAGACCAAGAAAATAAAGCCTGTCATGGTCTCCATTGTTTCCCCATCTATTTGCCATGAAGTGATGGGACTGGATGCCATGATCTTAGTTTTTTGGATGTTGAGTTTTCAGCCAGGTTTTTCACTCTCCTCTTTCACTTTCATCAAGAGGCTCTTTAGTTCCTCTTCACTTTCTGCCATAAGGATAATGTCACCTGTGTATCTGAGATTATTGATATTTCTCCTGGCAATCTTGATTCCAGCTTATGCTTCATCCAGCCCAGCATTTTGCATGATGTACTCTGCATATAAGTTAAATAAGCAGGGTGACAGTATATAGAATTGATGTACTTCTTTCCCAATTTGGAACCAGTCTGTTGTTCCATGTACAATTCTAACTGTTGCTTCTTGACCTGTATACAGATTTCTCAGGAGGCAGGTCAGGTGGTATGGTATTCCCATCTCTCTAAGAATTTTCCAGTTTGTTGTGATCCATACAGTCAAAGGCTTTGGCGTAGTCAATAAAGCAGAAGTAGATGTTTTTTCTGGAACTTTCTCACTTTTTTCAATGATCCCATGGATGTTGGCATTGTGATCTCTGGTTCCTCTGCCTTTTCTAAATCCAGCTTGAACATCTGGAAGTTCATGGTTTACATACTTTTGAAACCAGGCTTTGAGAATTTTGACCATTACAAGAAAGTAGGGAAAACCACTAGACCATTCACATATGACCTAAATCAAATCTCATGATTACACACTGGAAGTGAAAAATAGATTCAAGGGATTACATCTGATAGATAGAGGGCCTGAAGAACTATGGGCAGAGGTTCGTGAAGTATAGGAGGCAGGGATCAAGACCATCCCCA
Source organism: Cephalophus harveyi (assembly GCA_006410635.1). Classification (NCBI taxonomy): domain Eukaryota; kingdom Metazoa; phylum Chordata; class Mammalia; order Artiodactyla; family Bovidae; genus Cephalophus; species Cephalophus harveyi. Next base: position 188,211 of record SJYT01004301.1, on the reverse strand, counting down.
AGAAAAAGAAGCAAAAAGGCAAAATGGTTGTCTGAGGAGGCCTTACAAACAGCTGAGAAAAGAAGAGAAGCTAAAGGCAAAGGAGAAAAGGAAAGATATGCCCATTTAAATGCAGAGTTCCAAATAATAGCAAGGAGAGACAAGAAAGCCTTCCTCAGTGATCAATGCAAAGAAATAGAGGAAAACAGTAGATTAGGAAAGACTAGAGATCTCTTCAAGAAAATTCGAGATACCAATAGAACATTTCATGCAAAGATTGGCACAATAAAGAACAGAAATGGTATAGACCCAACAGAAGCTTAATATTTTAAGAAGAAGTGGCAAGGATGCACAGAAGAACTCTACAAAAAAAAACTTCATGACCCAGATAACCATGATGGAGTGATTCCCTCACCTAGAGCTAGACATCCTGGAATGCGAAGTCAGGTGGGCCTTAGAAAGCATCACTATGAACAAGGCTAGTAGAGGTGATGGAATTCCAGTTGAGCTATTTCAAATTCTAAAAGACAATACTGTGAGAGTATTGCACTCAATATGCCAGCAAATTTGGAAAACTCAGCAGGGGCCACAGGGCTGGAAAAGGTCAGTTTTCATCCCAAAGCCAGAAACCATGCTATAATTTTTGATTCTTCTTTCTGCCTTAACACTTATATATCATTAATTTAATGAATACTAACTGAGCACCTAATTTGTTCCCAGCATTATGCTATGTGCTGAGGATACAACATCTAGCTTTATCCCAGTAAAGCCCCTGTCTTCATGCAACTTTCATTCAAGTGTGTAGCTTAGTGCTCAGTTGCTCAGTCATGTCTGACTCTTTGTGACCCTTTGGACCCCAGCCCACCAGGCTCCTCTGTCCACGGGATTTTTCAGACAAGAATATTGGGGTGGATTGCCATTTTCTGCTCCAGGGCATCTTCTCAATCGGGGGATTGAACCCACGTCTTCTGCATCTCTTGTGTCTCCTACACTGCAGGTGAAGTCTTTACCACTGAGCCATTGGGGAACCAAGCTCAGTATTAAGCTGTAATTCACATAATAATCAAAATTTTAAATTGTGAAAATAAGAATAATATGCTATGAGAGCACATAACTTGGGACTATGTAAGACTTCCCTGAAGAGGGGATGCTTGAGTTGAGAGAATTAAATAAAGAGAAGGAAGAGAGTCTGGGCAGAGAGGAGAGGATGTGTACAATGTCCCAAGGCAGTGAGAGGGTGATGTATTTGGAAATCAAAAAGAAGGCCAGTGTGTAGTTGGCATATAGAGGAATGCTGGACAGAGTAATGAGACAAGGGTGAAGGAGGGAGCAGGAGCTTTATAGGCCACAGAAATAATTTGAACTTTTTCTTTAAGTTAATGAGAAGCTACTGAAGAGTTTTCATCAGGGAAACGACATGGTTAAATTTGGATTTTGTAAAGATAACTCTACCTGCTGAATAGCATATCAAAAGATTTTGAGACAACTTAGGATGCTTTTGAGATAATTCAGGCAAGAGAGGTGGTGGCTTCTATTGGGTTTGTGTCCATGAGGGTCAGAGAGATGAGCATATTAAGCGATTAATTGGGGAGTAAAACTAATAGGACATAGAGACTGATTATATATGAGGGAAGGAGGTAGTCAGGTAGAGAGAACAGAAGTCTGAGATTCCTAGTTTCTATCTTGAACAATTAAGTGAATGGTGGTATCATTTTCTGAATTCAGAATGCTACAAATTTGGGGTGCAAACAGATGATTTTAGATATTATTTGAGCATCTTTTCATGTTTGTTGGCCATCTGTATGTCTTCTTTGGAAAAATTCTATGTAGGTCTTCTGCACATTTTTTTATTGGATTGTTTGATTTTTGATATTGAGCTACATGAGCTGCTTGTATATTTTGGAGATTAATCCCTTGCTTCATTTGTGGATGTGTATGTTAGTCATTCAGTCACTTTTTGTGACCCCATGGACTGTAGATATCTTCTCCCATTCTGAGGGCTGTCATTTTATCTTGTTTATGGTTTCCTTTGCTATGCAAAATCTTTTAATACTCATTAGAAGAGGAACTAAAAAGCCTCTTGATGAAAGTGAAAGTGGAGAGTGAAAAAGTTGACTTAAAGCTCAACATTCAGAAAACGAAGATCATGGCATCCGGTCCCATCACTTCATGGGAAATAGTTGGGGAAACAGTGGAAACAGTGTCAGACTTTATTTTGGGGGGCTCCAAAATCACTGCAGATTATGATTGCAGCCATGAACTTAAAAGACGCTTATTCCTTGGAAGAAAGGTTATGACCAACCTCGATGGCATATTCAAAAGCAGAGACATTACTTTGCCAACTAAGGTCCGTCTAGTCAAGGCTATGGTTTTTCCAGTGGTCATGTATGGATGTGAGAGTTGGACTGTGAAGAAGGCTGAGCGCCAAAGAATTGATGCTTTTGAACTGTGGTGTTGGAGAAGACCCTTGAGAGTCCCTTGGACTGCAAGGAGATCCAACCAGTCCATTCTGAAGGAGATCAGCCCTGGGATTTCTTTGGAAGGAATGATGCTAAAGCTGAAACTCCAGTATTTTGGCCACTTCATGCAAAGAGTTGACTCATTGGAAAAGAGTCTGATGCTGGGAGGGATTGGGGGCAGGAGGAAAAGGGGACGACAGAGGATGAGATGGCTGGATGGCATCACTGACTCGATGGACGTGAGTCTGAGTGAATTCTGGGTGTTGATGATGGACAGGGAGGCTTGGCGTGCTGCAATTCATGGGGTCGCAAAGAGTCAGACACGACTGAGTGACCAAGCACACATTCTTTCTTATACATCCCTAAATATTTTCATTAGAGATAATTATTTTACAATATTGTGATGGATTTTGTTATACATCAACATGAATCTGCATTTAGGTATACATATGTCCCCTCCTTCTTGAACACCCCTCCTAACTTCCTCTCCAGCCCACCTCCTCTAGGTTGTCACAGAGCATTGGCTTTGATTTCACTGTATCATACATTGAACTCCCACTGGCTATCTGTATTACATATGATAATGCACATGTTTCAGTTCTGTTTTCTCATATCATCCCATGCTCTCCTTCCCCCACTGTGTCCAAAGTGACTGTGCCTCTTTGTTGTCTTGCAAGTAAGATTGTCAGTTCTGTCTTTCTAGATTCCATGTATATGCATTAATATATATTATATTTGTATTTCTCTTTCTGACTTACTTCACTCTGTATAATAGGCTCTAGGTTCATCCACTTCATTAGAACTGCCTCAAATGTATTTATTTTTATAGGTAATATTCCATTGTGTAAATATACCACAACTACATTATCCATTCATTAATCGATGGACATTTAGATTGCTTCCATGTCCTAGCTATTGGAAACAGTGCTGCAGTGAACATTGTGGTACATATGTCTTTTTCAATTACGGTTTCCTCAGGGTATATGCTGAGTAAATTTGTTGGGTCATATGGTAGTTTCATTGATAGTTTTTAAGGAATCTCCATACTGTTCTCCATATTGGCTGTATCAATTTACATTCCCACCAATGGTGTAAGAGTGTTCCCTTTTCTCCACACCCTCTCCAACATTTATTGTTTGTAGACTTTTTGATAATTGCCATTCTAACTGGTGTGAGATGATACCTCATTGTAGTTTTGATTTGCATTTCTCTAATAATGAGAGATATTGAGCATCTTTTTGTGTGTTTATTAGCGATCTGTATGTCTTCTTTGGAGAAATGTTTGTTTAAGTCTTCTGCCCACTTTTTAATTTTTTTTTCATCTGGTATTGAGCTGCATGGGTTGCTTGTATATTTTGGAGACTAATTATTTGTCAGTTTTGACATTTGCTATTAATTTCTCCCATTCTGTGGGTCAACTTTTCATCTTACTCATAGTCTCCTTTGTTGTATAAAAGCTTTTAGGTTTAATAAGGTCCCATTTGTTTATTTTTGTTTTTATTTCCATTATTCTAGGAGGTGGGTCATATAAGATCTTGCTGTCAGAGAGTGTTTTGCCTATGTTTTCCTCCAAGAGTTTTATAGTCTCTGGTCTAACACTGAGGTCTTTAATTGATAGTGAGTTTACTCTTGTGTATGGTGTTAAGGGATGTTCTAATTTCATTCCTTTATACGTAGTTGACCAGTTTTCCCAAAACCTCTTGCTGAAGAGACTGTCTTTTCTCCATTGTATATTTTTGTTTCCTCTGTCAAAGATAAAGTGCCCATAATTATGAGGACTTATCTCCTGGCTTTCTGTCTTGTTCCATTGGTCTATATTTCTGTTTTTGTGCCAGTTCCATACTGTTTTAATGACTATAGTTTCATAGTTAGTTTGAAGTCAGTAAGGTTGCTTCCTACAGTTCCATTCTTCTTTTGCAAGATTGCTTTGGCTGTTTGTGGTTTTTTGTGTTCCCATACAAATTGTGAAATTATTTGTTCTAGTGCTATGAAAAATACTATTGGTAATTTGATAAGGATTGCATTGAAGAAATGCATTGGAGAAGGAAATGGCAACCCACTCCAATGTTCTTGCCTGGAGAATCCCAGGGACGGGAGAGCCTGGTGTGCTCCCATCTATGGGGTCACACAGAGTCGGACACGACTGAAGCGACTTAGCAGCAGCAGCAGCGTTGAATCTATAGATTGCTTTGGGTAGTATAGTCATTTTCACTGTATTGATTCTTCCAATCCAAGAACGTGGTATATCTCTCCATCCCTTTGTTTCATCTTTGATTACTTCCATCAGTGTCGTATAGTTTTCTTCATACAAGTATTCTGTCTCTTTAGGTAAATTTATCCCTATGTATTTTATTCTTCTTGATGCAGTCGTGTATGGGATTGTTTCCTTAATTTCTCTTTCTACTTTCTACCTTTTGATTGTTAGTATATAAGAATGCAAGGGATTTCTGTGTATTAATTTTATATTCTGCATCTTTACTATATTCATTGATGAATTCTCTCTCATAATTTTCTGGTGGCATTGTTATAGTTTTCTATTTGGAGAATAATGTCATCTGCAAACATTGATAGTTTTAATTCTCTTTTCCAATCTTTATTCCTTTTATTTCTTTCTCTTGTTTGGTTGCTGTGGCTATGACTTCCAAAGCTATGTTGAACAATAGTGGTGAGACTGGGTACCTTTGTCTTGTTCCTGTATTTAGAGGAAATGCTTTCAGTTTTTCACCACTCAGGACAATGTTTGCTGTTGGCTTGTCATATATAGCTTTTATTGTGTTGAAATATGTTCTTTCTATCCCTACTTTCCAGAGAAGGCAATGGCACCCCACTCCAGTACTTTTGCCTGGAAAATCCCATGGATGGAGGAGCCTGGTAGGCTGCAGTCCTTAGGGTCATGAAGAGTCAGACACAACTGAGCGACTTCACTTTCACTTTTCACTTTCATGCATTGGAGAAGAAAATGGCAACCCACTCCAGTGTTCTTGCCTGGAGAATCCCAGGGACAGGGGAGTCTGGTGGGCTGCTGTCTATGGGGTCGCACAGAGTTGAACACAACTGAAGCAACTTAGCAGCAGCATCCTTACTTTCTGGAGAGATTTTATCATAAATGGGTATTGTATTTTGTCAATGGCTACCTCAGCATCTGCTAAGATGATCATGTAATTTTTATCTTTCAATTTGTTAATATGGTGAATCACATTGATTGGTTTGCATATAATAAACAATTTTTGTATGCCTGGGATAAAGCCCATTTGATCATGATGTATGATCTTTTTAGATTTTTTTATTTATTTATTTTAATTGGAGGCTAATTACAATATTGTAGTGGTTTTTGCCATACATTGACATTAATCAGCCATGGGTGTAATGTGTTCCCCATCCTGAACCCCCCTCCCACCTCCCTCCCCATCCCATCCCTCAGGGTCATCCCAATGTACCAGCTCTGAGAACCCTGCATTAAACCTGGAGTGGTGAATCATTTCACATATGGTAATATATATGTTTCAATGCTATTCTCTCAAATCATCCCACCCTCGCCTTCTCCCACAGAGTCCAAAAGTCTGTTCTTTACATATGTGTCTCTTTTGCTGTCTTGCATGTAGGGTCATTGTTACCATCGTTCTAAACGCCATATATATGCGTTAATACACTGTATTGGTGTTTTTCCTTCTGACTTATTTCACTCTGTATAATAGGCTCCAGTTACATCCACCTCATTAGAACTGCTTCAGTGCATTCTTTTTAATAGTTCAGTAATATTCCATTGTGTATATGTACCACAGCTTTCTTTTCCGTTTGTCTGCCGATGGACATCTAGGTTGCTTCAGAGTCCTAGTATTGTAAACAGTGCTGCAATGAACACTGGGGTACATGTGTCTCCTTCAATTCTGGTTTCCTCAGACAGTATGCCCAGCAGTGGGATTGTTGGGTTGTGTGGCAGTTCTATTTCCAGGTTTTAAGGTATATCCACACTGTTCTCCACAGTAGCTGTACTAGCTTGCATTCCCACCAACAGTGTAAGATGGTTCCCTTTTCTCCACACCGACTCCAGCATTTATTGTTTGTTGACTTTTTGATAGTAACCATTCTAGCTAGTGTGAGATGGTACTTCACTGTGCTTTTGATTTGCATTTCTCTGATAATGAGTGATGTTGAGCATCTTTTCATGTGCTGGTTACCCATCTGTATATCATCTTTGGAGAAATATCTCTTTAGTTCTTCAGCCTATTTTTTGATTGGGTCGTTTATTGTTCTGCAATTGAGCTGCAGGAGCTCCTTGTATATTTTTGTGATTAATTCTTTGTCAATTGCTTAATTTCCTATTATTTTCCCCCATTCTGAAGTTTGTCTTTTCACCTTGCTTATAGTTTCCTTCGTTGTGCAAAACCTTTTAAGCTTAATTAAGTCCCATTTGTTTATTTTTGCTTTAATTTCCATTACTCTGGGAGGTGGGTCATAGAAGATCCTGCTGTGACTTATGTCAGAGAGTGATTTGCCTATGTTTTCCTCTAGGAGTTTTATAGTTTCTGGTCTTAAACTTAGATCTTTAATCTATTTTGCATTTATTTTTGTTACAAAGTGTTCTAGTTTCATTCTTTTACAAGTGGTTGACCAGTTTTCCCAGCACCACTTGTTAAAGAGATTGTCTTTTCTCCATTTTATATTCTTGCCTCCTTTGTCAAAGATAAGGTGTCCATAAGTGTGTGAATTTATCTCTGAGCCTTTATATTTTATTCCATTGATTTATAATTCTGTCTTTGTGCCAATACCATACTGTCTTGATGACTGTTGCTTTATAGTATAGTCTGAAGTCAGGCAGGTTGACTCCTCCATGTCCATTCTTCTTTCTCAAGATTGCTTTAGCTATTTGAGGTTTTATGTATTTCCATACAAATTGTGAAATTATTTGTTCTAGTTCTCTGAAAAATACCATTGGTAGCTTGATAGGGATTGCATTGAATCTATAGATTGCTTTGGGTAGTATGCTCATTTTCAATATATTGATTCTTCTGATCCATGAACATGGTATATTTCTCCATCTAGTTGTGTCATCTTTTATTTCATTCATCAGTGTTTTGTGGTTTTCTACATATAGGCCTTTTGTTTCTTTAGGCAGATTGATTCCTACGTATTTTATTCTTTTCGTTGCAATGGTGAATGGAATTGTTTCCTTAATTTCTCTTTCTGTTTTCCCATTGTTAGTGTATAAGAATGCAAGGGATTTCTGTGTGTTAATTTTATATCCTGCAACTTTACTATATTTGTTGACTATCTCTAGTTATTTTCTGGTGGAGTCTTTAGAGTTTTCTATGTAGAGCACCATGTCATCTGTAAACAGTGAGAGTTTTATTTCTTCTTTTCCAATCTAGATTCCTTTTATTTCTTTTTCTTCTCTGATTGCTGTGGCTAAAACTTCCAAAACTATGTTGAATAGTAGTGGTGAGAGTGGGCATCCTTGTCTTGTTCCTGACTTTAGGGGAAATGCTTTCAATTTTTCACCATTGAGGATAATGTTTGCTGTGGGTTTATCACATAGGGGTTTTATTATGTTGAGGTATATCCTTCTATAGCTCTTTTCTGGAGGATTTTTATCATAAATGGATGTTGAATTTTGTCAAAGGCCTTCTCTGCATCTATTGAGATAATCATATGACTTTTATTTTTCAATTTGTTAATGTGGTGTATTACATTGATTGATTTACGAATATTGAAGAATCCTAGCATCCCTGGGATAAAGCCCACTTGGTCATAATGTACGATCTTTTTAATATGTTGTTGGATTCCGTTTGCTAGAATTTTGTTAAGGATTTTTGCATCTATGTTCATCAGTGATATTGGCCTGTAGTTTTCTTTTTCTTTTTTTGTAGCACCTTTTTCTGGTTTTGGTATTAGGGTGATGGTGGCCTCATAGAATGAGTTAAGAAGTTTACCTTCCTCTGCAATTTTCTGGAAGAGTTTGAGTAGGATAGGTGTTAGCTCTTCTCTATATTTTTGGTAGAATTCAGCTGTGAAGTTATCTGGTCCTGGGCTTTTGTTTGCTGGAAGATTTCTGCTTACAGTTTCGATTTCCATGCTTGTGATGGGTCTGTTAAGATTTTCTATTTCTTCCTGGTTCAGTTTTGGAAAGCTATACTTTTTTAAGAATTCATCCATTTCTTCCAAGTTGTCCATTCTATTGGCATATAGTTGCTGATAGTGGTCTCTTATGATCCTTTGTATTTCTGTGTTATATGTTGTGATTTCTCCATTTTCAACTCTAATTTTCTTGATTTGATTCTTCTCCCTTTTTTTCTCGGTGAGTCTGGCTAAAGTTATTTTTCTATTTTACTTATCTTCTCAAAGAACCAGGTTTTAGCTTTCTTGGCACCCCACTCCAGTACTCTTGCCTGGAAAATCCCATGGACGGAGGAGCCTGGTAGGCTGCAGTCCATGAGGTCGCTAAGAGTTGGACACGACTGAGTGACTTCACTTTGACTTTTCACTTTCATGCATTGGAGAAGGAAATGGCAACCTGCTCCAGTATTCTTGCCTGGAGAATCCCAGGGACGGGGAGCCTGGTGGGCTGCCGTCTATGGGGTAGCACAGAGTCGGACATGACTGAAGCGACTTAGTAGTAGTAGTAGTAGTTTTATGCTGTGGTCTCCTTTGTTTCTTTTGCATTTATTTCTCCCCTTATTTTTATGATTTCTTTCATTCTACTAACCCTGGGGTTCTTCATTTCTTTCTTTTGTCATTGCTTTAGGTGTAAAGTTGTATTATTTATTTTATTTTTCTCTTGTTTTTTGAGGTGAGCTTGTATTGCTATGTACCTTCCCTTTAGCACTGCTTTTACTGAATCCCATAGGTTTGGATTTGTCATGTTTTCATTTTCATTCATTTCTACACATATTTTGGATTTCTTCAGTGATTTGTTGGTTATTCAGAGGTGTTTGTGTAGCCTCCATATGTTTGTATTATAGTAGTTTTTTTTTTTTTTTCTCCTGTTCAGTTCAGTTCAGTCGCTCAGTCGTGTCCGAGTTTTGCAACCCCATGAATCACAGCACGCCAGGCCTCCCTGTCTGTCACCATCTCCCGGAGTTCACTCAGACTCACATTCATTGAGTCTGTGATGCCATCCAGCCATCTCATCCTCGGTCGTCCCCTTCTCCTCCTGCCCCCAATCCCTCCCAGCATCAGACTCTTTTCCAATGAGTCAACTCTTCGCATGAGGTGGCCAAAGAACTGGAGTTTCAGCTTTAGCATCATTCCTTCCAAAGAAATCCCAGGGCTGATCTCCTTCAGAATGGACT
>SJYT01004301.1:157062-177196 GCA_006410635.1 Cephalophus harveyi | reverse complement strand
TTCCCTTGGTATCTCTAATTTTCTTGAAGAGATCTCTAGTCTTTCCCATTCTGTTCTTTTCCTCTATTTCTTTGCATTGATCGCTGAAGAAGGCTTTCTTATCTCTTCTTGCTATTCTTTGGAACTCTGCATTCAGATGCTTATATCTTTCCTTTTCTCCTTTGCTTTTCGCCTATCTTTTTTTCACAGCTATTTGTAAGGCCTCCCCAGACAGCCATTTTGCTTTTTGGCATTTCTTTTCCATGGGGATGGTCTTGATCCCTGTCTCCTTTTTCCTGTAGTTGACATCAAATCTTACTGCATTAGGATCATAAAAGATGCTTGGGTTGATTTCATTTTTTTGAATTTACCAAGGCTAGATTTATGGCCCAGGATGTGATCTGTCCTGGAGAAGGTTCTGTGTGCACTTGCGAAAAATATGAAATTCATTGTTTTGTCGTGAAATGTCCTATAGATATCAGTTAGGTCTAACTGGTCCATTGTATTATTTAAAGTTTGTGTTTCCTTGTTAATTTTCTGTTTAGTTGATCTATACATAGGTGTGAGTGGGTTATTAAAATCTCCCACTATTATTATGTTACTGTTAATTTCCACTTTCATAATTGTTAACATTTGCCTTATACATTGCAGTGCTCCTATGTTGGGTGCATATATAATTGTTATATCTTTTTCTTGGATTGATCCTTTGATCATGATGTAGTTTACTTCCTTGTCTCTTTTCATGATCTTTATTTCAGTCTATTTTATCTTATATGAGTGTTGCTACTCCTGCTTTTTTTGGTCTCCATTTGCATGAAATATCTTTTTCCAGCCCTTCACTTTTAGTCGGTATGTGTCACTAGGTTTGAGGTGAGTCTCTTGTAGACGGCATATATAGGGGTCTTGTTTTTGTATCTATTCAGCCAGTCTTTGTCTTTTGGTTGGTGCATTCAGCCGATTTACATGTAAGGTAATTATTGATAAGTATGATCCCTTTGCCATTTACTTTGTTATTTTGGGTGTGAGCTTACACACCTTTTCTGTGTTTCCTGTCTAGAGAAGATCCTTTAGCATTTGTTGAAGAGCTGGTTTGGTGGTGCTGAATTCTCTCAGCTTTTGCTTGTCTGTAAAGCTTTTGATTTCTCCTTCATATTTGAATGAGATCCTTGCTGGGTACAGTAATCTGGGTTGTATGCTTTTATCTTTCATCACTTTAAGTATTTCCTGCCATTCCCTTCTGGCCTGAAGAGTTTCTATTGAAAGATCAGCTGTTATCCTTATGGGAATCCCATTGTGAGTTATTTGTTGTTTTTCCCTTGCTGCTTTTAATATTTGTTCTTTGTGTTTGATCTTTGTTAATTTGATTAATATGTGTCTTGGGGTGCTTCACCTTGGGTTTATCCTGTCTCAGACTCTCTGAGTTTCTTGGACTTGGGTGGCTATTTCCTTCCCCATTTTAGGGAAGTTTTCAGCTATTATCTCCTCAAGTATTTTCTCATGGCCTTTCTTTTTGTCTTCTTCTGGGACTCTTATGATTCCAATGTTGGGGTGCTTAACATTGTCCCAGAGGTCTCTGAGGTTGTCCTCATTTCTTTTAATTATTTTTTTCTTTTTTCCTCTCTGCTTCATTTATTTCCACCATTGTATCTTCCACGTCACTTATCCTATTTTCTTCCTCAGTTATTCTTCTGTTGGTTCCCTCCAGAGTGCTTTTCATTTCAGTTATTGCATTATTCAGTATTGATTAATTTTTTTTAAATTTCTTCTAGGTCCTTGTTAAACATTTCTTGCATCTTTTCAATCCTTGTCTCCAGACGGTTTATCTGTAACTCCATTTTGTTTTCAAGATTTTGGACCATTTTTACTATCATTATTTTGAATTATTTTTCAGGTAGACTCCATATCTCCTCCTCTTTTGTTTGGTATGGTGGGCTTTTATCATGTTCCTTTACCTGCTGAATATTTCTCTGCCTTTTCATCTTGTTTAGGTTGCTGTGTTTGGAGTGGCCTTTCTGTATGCTGGAAATTTGTGATTCCTCTTTATTGTGGAGGTTCCTCCCTGTGGGTGGGGTTGGACGAGTGGCTTGTCAAGGTTTCCTAGTTAGGGAAGCTTGCATCGGTGTTCTGGTGGGTGGAGCTGAATCTCTTCTCTCTGAAGTGCAATGAAGTATCCAGTAGTGAGTTTTGAGGTGTCTGTGGCTTTGGTGTGACTTTTGGCCACCTGTATTTTAATGCTCAGTGTTGGAGAATTATGTTGGAGAATTAGCTTGGTATGCCTTGCTCTGAAACTTATTAGCTCTTGAGTGGAGCTTGGTTTCAGTGTAGGTATGGAGGCTTTTGGATGAGCTCTTGTCAATTAATGTTCCCTGGAGTCAGGAGTTCTCTAGTGTTCTCAAGCTTTGGATTTAAGCCTCCTGCTTCGGACTTTCAGTCTTATTCTTACAGTAGCCTCAAGACTTCTCCATCCATACAGCACCAATGATAAACCATCTAGGTTAATGGTGAAAAGATTCTCCACAGTGAGGGACACCCAGAGAGGTTCACAGTATTACATGAAGAAGAGAAAAGGTGTATCTTCCACGTCACTTATCCTATTTTCTTCCTCAGTTATTCTTCTGTTGGTTCCCTCCAGAGTGCTTTTCATTTCAGTTATTGCATTATTCAGTATTGATTAATTTTTTTTAAATTTCTTCTAGGTCCTTGTTAAACATTTCTTGCATCTTTTCAATCCTTGTCTCCAGACGGTTTATCTGTAACTCCATTTTGTTTTCAAGATTTTGGACCATTTTTACTATCATTATTTTGAATTATTTTTCAGGTAGACTCCATATCTCCTCCTCTTTTGTTTGGTATGGTGGGCTTTTATCATGTTCCTTTACCTGCTGAATATTTCTCTGCCTTTTCATCTTGTTTAGGTTGCTGTGTTTGGAGTGGCCTTTCTGTATGCTGGAAATTTGTGATTCCTCTTTATTGTGGAGGTTCCTCCCTGTGGGTGGGGTTGGACGAGTGGCTTGTCAAGGTTTCCTAGTTAGGGAAGCTTGCATCGGTGTTCTGGTGGGTGGAGCTGAATCTCTTCTCTCTGAAGTGCAATGAAGTATCCAGTAGTGAGTTTTGAGGTGTCTGTGGCTTTGGTGTGACTTTTGGCCACCTGTATTTTAATGCTCAGTGTTGGAGAATTATGTTGGAGAATTAGCTTGGTATGCCTTGCTCTGAAACTTATTAGCTCTTGAGTGGAGCTTGGTTTCAGTGTAGGTATGGAGGCTTTTGGATGAGCTCTTGTCAATTAATGTTCCCTGGAGTCAGGAGTTCTCTAGTGTTCTCAAGCTTTGGATTTAAGCCTCCTGCTTCGGACTTTCAGTCTTATTCTTACAGTAGCCTCAAGACTTCTCCATCCATACAGCACCAATGATAAACCATCTAGGTTAATGGTGAAAAGATTCTCCACAGTGAGGGACACCCAGAGAGGTTCACAGTATTACATGAAGAAGAGAAAAGGGAGGAGGGAGATAGAGGTGACCAGGGGGAGAAGAGGGGGAATCAAAAGGGGAGAGAACAATCTAGCCAGTAATCAATTCCCTATTTACTCTCCACAGTCTGGAACACTCAAAGAGTTTCATGGAGTTACACAGAGAAGAGAAGAGGGCAGAAGGATTATAGAAGTGATTGGGGGAGAAGAGGAGGAGTCAAAAGGAGAGAAACAGATCTAGTCAGTGAAGAGTTCCATGAGTGTTCTCTACAGCCCAGAATACCCAAAGAGATTCACAGAGTTGGGTAGAGAAGAGAAGGGGGATGGAGGAGATAGAGGTGACCTGGGGGAGAAAAAGGAGAGTCAAAAGGGGGAGAGAGCAATCAAGCCAGTAATCACACTCTTAAGTAAAAATGGGTACTGAAGATTGGATTCTTAAAGGTACAGAATTGATAACAAATACCAAAAAGCAAAGTAGGAAGTCAAGAAACAACTGGAGTAACAGGCAAATTTGGCCTTGGAATGCAGAATGAAGCAGGGCAAAGACTAATAGAGTTTTGCCAAGAAAATGCACTGGTCATAGCAAACACCCTCTTCCAACAACACAAGAGAAGACTCTGCACATGGACATCACCAGATGGCCAACACCAAAATCAGACTGACTATATTCTCTGCAGCCAAAGATGGAGAAACTCTATACAATCAACAAAAACAAGACCAGGAGCTGACTGTGGCTCAGATCAGGAACTCCTTATTACCAAATTCAGACCTAAATTGAAGAAAGTAGGGAAAACCGCTAGACCATTCAGATATGATCTAAATCAAATCCCTTATGATTATAAAGTAGAAGTGAGAAATAGATTTAAGGGCCTAGATCTGACAGATAGAGTGCCTGAAGAACTATGGAATGAGGTTCATGACATTGTACAGGAGACAGGGATCAAGACCATCCCCATGGAAAAGAAATGCCAAAAAGCAAAATGGCTGTCTGGGGAGGCCTTACAAATAGCTGTGAAAAAAAGATAGGCGAAAAGCAAAGGAGAAAAGGAAAGATATAAGCATCTGAATGCAGAGTTCCAAAGAATAGCAAGAAGAGATAAGAAAGCCTTCTTCAGCGATCAATGCAAAGAAATAGAGGAAAAGAACAGAATGGGAAAGACGAGAGATCTCTTCAAGAACATTAGAGATACCAAGGGAACATTTCATGCAAAGATGGGCTCGATACAGGACAGAAATGGTCTGGACCTAACAGAAGCAGAAGATATTAAGAAGAGGTGGCAAGAATACACAGAAGAACTGTACAAAAAAGATCTTCAGGACCAAGATAATCATGATGATGTGATCACTAATCTAGAACCAGACATCTTGGAATGTGAAGTCAAGTTGGCCTTAGAAAGCATCACTATGAACAAAGCTAGTGGAGGTGATGGAATTCCAGTTGAGCTGTTTTGGATCCTGAAAGATGACGCTGTGAAAGTGCTGCACTCAATATGCCAGCAAATTTGGAAAACTCAGCAGTGGCCACAGGACTGGAAAAGGTCAGTTTTCATTCCCATCCCAAAGAAAGGCAATGCCAAAGAATGCTCAAACAACCACACAATTGCACTCATCTCACATGCTAGTAAAGTAATGCTCAAAATTATTACTGCACAGCTGCACTCATCTCATACCTAGCAAAGTAATGCTCAAAATCTTCCAAGCCAGGCTTCAACCGTACATGAACCATGAACTTCCAGATGTTAAAGCTGGATTTAGAAAAGGCAAAGAAACCCGAGATCAAATGCCAACATCCATTGGATCATCAAAAAACCAAGAGAGTTCCAGAAAAACATCTGCTGCTGCTGCTGCTAAGTCGCTTCAGTCGTGTCTGAATCTGTGTGACCCCTTAGATGGCAGCCCATCAGGCTCCACCATCCCTGGGATTCTCCAGGCAAGAACACTGGAGCGGGTTGCCATTTCTCTGCTTTATTGACTATGCCAAAGCCTTTGACTGTGTGGATCACAACAAATTGTGGAAAATTCTTAAAGAAATGAGAATACCAGACCACCTTACCTGCCTCTTGAGAAATCTGTATTTAGGTCAAGAAGCAATGGAGAAGGCAATGGGAACCCACTCCAGGACTCTTGCCTGGAAAATCCCATGGACGGAGGAGCCTAGTAGGCTGCAGTCCATGGAGTTGCGAAGAGTCAGACACAACTGAGCAACTTCACTTTCACTTTTCATTTTCGTGCATTGGAGAAGGAAATGGCAACCCACTCCAGTGTTCTTGCCTGGAAAATCCCAAGGACAGCGGAGCCTGGTGGGCTGCCGTCTATGGGGTCACACAGAGTTGGACACGACTGAAGCGACTTAGCAGCAGCAGCAGCAAGAAGCAACAGAAAGAACTGGTTCCAAATCGGGAAAGGAGTATGTTAAGGCTACTTTGCAGACTAAGGTCCGTCTAGTCAAGGCTATGGTTTTTCCTGTGGTCCTGTATGGATGTGAGAGTTGGACTGTGAAGAAGGCTGAGCGCTGAAGAATTGATGCTTTTGAACTGTGGTGTTGGAGAAGACTCTTGAGAGTCCCTTGGACTGCAAGGAGATCCAACCAGTCCATTCTGAAGGAGACCAACCCTGGGATTTCTTTGGAAGGAATGATGCTAAAGCTGAAACTCCAGTACTTTGGCTACCTCATGAGAAGAGTTGACTCATTGGAAAAGACTCTGATGCTGGGAGGGATTGGGGGCAGGAGGAGAAGGGGACGANGAGATCCAACCAGTCCATTCTGAAGGAGACCAACCCTGGGATTTCTTTGGAAGGAATGATGCTAAAGCTGAAACTCCAGTACTTTGGCCACCTCATGCGAAGAGTTGACTCATTGGAAAAGAGTCTGATGCTGGGAGGGATTGGGGGCAGGAGGAGAAGGGGACGACCGAGGATGAGATGGCTGGATGGCATCACAGAATGGATGGACGTGAGCCTGAGTGAACTCCAGGAGATGGTAATGAACAGGGAGGCCTGGCGTGCTGCAATTCATGGGGTCGCAAAGAGTCGGACACAACTGAGCGACTGAACTGAACTGAACCGAAAAGCAAAGATTAAAAATCTAGAGTAGAGGTTAGACTCTCAAAAATACAATATTAAAAAAAATCACAAAATTATTTTATATATATATATATATGAAAATTGCTTTAAAAATAGGATCTTTTTCACAAGGTAATGGACAGGGAAGCCTGGCATGCTGCGATTCATGGGGTTGCAAAGATTGGGCCACAACTGAGCAACTCAACTGAACTGAGTAGGTTATAAAAATGAAAACTGAAGGAGTGATAAAGAACTTAAAATTTTAAAAAGTTGAAGAAGTATAATAGTAAAATATATCTAGGAATTTCTCTGGAGCTATTGTGGGCAGTGTGGGGTCAGTTCAGTTTCAGATAGTTACTTGTTCCAGCTTATACTTCTTCTCAATGTCTATCGACCCCTTCCAATGTAGTCATTGCTAACTACAGGGTTTTAATCTGTTGTACCTGTCACTTCCAAATAAGTTCCCTCTTCTTACTTTATTTTGGCTCCCTCTGTTTGCAAGTCTCTTCAGTGTCTAATTTCCACCCTGACACAAGGGGGCGAAGGTGGTATCTTATTTAGGCTCACTTGTTCAGTTGTGCTGTGGGAAGAGAGGAACACTGAAAACAAATATCACTGTTGTGTGTGGGGAGTGCTTGCAGTGTCTGGGCCACACTGGGTTGGCCCCATTCACGGCACATGTGCTTTCCCGGTCTACATTGCTCAGGCTCCAGGTTGCTCTGCAGGGGAACTGTCTAAAGTGGGCCCTGGATTGCATGTACTTCCCAGGTCTAAGCCACTCAGGTTCAGGTTTTCCAGTACTCCAAAAAGGCACAGACTTGGTTGGGCCTGCATTTTATACCCTTCACAGGTGCAAGCAGCTCAGGTGACCAGATTCTTGGCGACTGAACTCTCCCAAGTGGATTGTGCATCTTATCACCTCCCCAGTCCCAGCTGCTCAGTTTCCTGGGTGCACTGCAAGAGCACCATCTCAGATGTGCCATATGTCTCCTCTTTGGAGCTGATTTCTGACTGCAACCCTCTGGGGGATGTCAACCGTCCAGGATCCCAGGAAGACCTGGTTAGCAACTGAGAGCCTGCTCCCAGTTTGTTGGAGGATGGCATCTCTGAGGCCAAGATTGCCCCTCACCTTTTGGCTCTGGCTGTCGCCTGCTGGCCTCTCTGCCTCTGGCAAGGGGGTGGGAGGGGGCTGTCTGCAGCTGGCTAGCTCTCCTCTGCTATTCGCTCAGTCCTTTGTTCTGTGAGCGGGCGGGCAGTGCCTTAGGTTAGAGCTTTTCGTGGGAAAGTTCTCTCTCTCTCTTTCCTCTTTTTTTTTTTTCTCTCTGGCTTTCCCAAAGTTTGGATTACTATCTCATGTTAGCTCCCTTAGATTGCCCTCAGGGCATTCTGACCTGGTTCTTACCCTAAGCAATGCAGCCTACACCTCCCCGTTCATCCCCCACTTGCTGGTGGTCGACGCGAGCGTCTGGGCTACTTCTCCCCTGGGAGTTGCAGTTAGGCACATAATCTATGGGTTTTATTTATTCATTTTTCCTCCTGGTTATGTTGCCCTCTGAGATTCCCTCCCCAGAGACCCACTGGTGAGAAGGTTTCCTGGTGTTTGGAAACTTCTCCTCCTTCACAACTCCCTCCCTGGGATGGGTCTCCATCACTAACTCTTTGTCTCTCTTTTTATCTTTTATATTTTGTCCTACCTCCTTTCAAAGAGAATGGACTGCCTTTCTGGGTGCCTGGTGTCCTCCGCCAGCATTCAGAAGTTGTTTTGTGGAATTTGCTCAGCATTCAAATGATCTTTCAATGAATTTGTAGGGGAGAAAGTGGTCTCCCCATCCTATTCCTCCACCTTCTGAGGACCACCCCCTGTATGATCTTTTTAATCTGTTGTTGGATTCTGTTTGCTAGAATATTTGAATATTTTTGCATCTATGTTCATCAGTAACATCCACCTGTAATTTTCTGTCTTTCTTTTCTTTCTTTCTTTTTTTTTTTTTTTTTTTTTTTTTTGTGGCATCTTTGTCTGATTTTGGTATTATGGTGATGGTGGCCTTGTTTGGAAATGTTCTTTCCTCTTCAGTTTTCTGGAAGAGTTTGAGCAAAATAGGTGTTAGCTCTTCTCTAAACTTTTGGTAAAATGCATCTGTGAAGCCATCTGGCCCTGCGCTTTTTTTATTTTTAGATAAAATATTATAGGTTTATTTAAACTTAATTCTCATCTTGAATATGCAAAATATGAATTCTACAAAATGTTAATTTTTTTTTCTTTACAGTTTTCAAATATACAAAATGGAAGGTTGCTTAAATTTATATTACATATTTATTAAGGCAGGGAACTATATTTAAAAATTTGTTCTGCTTAAGGTATACTTGGGAATAAGCCACTGCACATATGAAACCACAATGCATAACAGACTGTCTGTATAAAAAGATTTAAAGTAAACCCAGTATATTTCTCTGACTTAGGCCATAAACATAGCTCAGAAGGCAAAAGTAAATTTTCCTTGTCAAAGTATGTAGCAGTTTATGAACTCTGGCTTCACTTGGTACGTTTAGAACCAAGACTTACCAAGCACCATCTTTAGGCTATTAAAAACATTTTCTGTACTTGAATTTTATCCTCTTCTAAGGTCATAATAATGGCTTTTAGAATGCAAGGAGAACACAAGATGATGTTTGTTCTTATATTCAGTTCAGTTCAGTTCAGTCACTCAGTCGTGTCCGACTCTTTGTGACCCCATGAATCGCAGCACGCCAGGCCTCCCTGTCCATCACCAACTTGAACCAATTCAGTGGATTCTGGTCTTCCCTCCCCTCAACTCTCAGATCTAATTTATACCCTGATATCCACAACTTCCAGTCACCTCTTTAGCATTTCATAAGTCCAGGAATATATATGCAAGTGGGATTTAGAATTGGAATGATAGAAGATCCAGCCACAGACCCCATCTGTTTTCTTTTTTTTTGTTTGTTTGTTTGTTTGTGTTTGTTTGTCTTTTGGTTTCCTACTGTCTCCTGATTATCCATTCACAAGTTGACTGGTTGGGAACTTGACCATGATTTTAGTGCTTTCCAGCTGGGTTCCTCTCTCACCAGGAAGACAATATGAAAGGTTAAACATACTGAATTCTCTTCTGGCAGTGCAGATCACATCCACTGTTTGGGGATTTAAAAGTGCCTCTTCATGTGTAAAGTGGGGTAGTCTGACCTTGAGAATGCCCCGCCCCATACTAGCACTGGAAGGAGTCGTGCCAGGTGTGTTTGCAGTAGTGCCTGGTCAGTTCATCTGAGTGAACAAACTTCTACCCACAGCCATCCCAGTTACAGTGGTAAGGTACCTTACCTGTGTGGGTGTGGAGGTGTGCCTTGAGATGAAAACTCTTCATGTAGGTTTTGCTGTAGCCTCTGTAATCACAAGTGTGAGTGGCTATAGTTCTCTGGGGCCACAACTTTCTCCCCTTCTTTGGCTTGGACTCTTCCAGCATGCAGGAACTGGGTGGTATGAGTCCTTGGTAATGGAGCATTGGGACTTGTGGCTGCATCTTGTCAGGCAGAAAGGAAGGGTGGTTGGGCCCAGGGTGGGGATGGAAGCCTGGGGGGTGAGTGGGGAAGGGAGCCACAGGATAGGATGACAGTCTCTGCTGCTCAGCAGCTCCTGGGCACCCAGTGTCAGGGTAGTCCTGCTGGGGAGCTGCCACCCCAGGGGAAAGTCATGCACATGTGACTGGTGGCCATTGCTGAGAGGGGGTCCAAGCTTGAACTTAGGGCAAGTGCACAGTGGCCCACTTCCATAGGGCGCCACCACCACCACCAGGTGGCTGCCATCCAGGCTGCTTTTGCTAACACTGATGACCAATGGGCTGCCCTACTCACTGCCAGAACACTCAGTGATGCCTTCAACATAAACTTGCCCATCAACCTGCCAACCTGGCGACTACAGCTGCTGTGGCGGAATGTACACTGGGTCCAATTTGGGCTGTGGGAGCTCACTGCCAGAGAGGTTCATGTCACTGATGTTTGCCAGGTTGAAGGGACTGTTGGAGGGGGTGCAGACTCACCACCGTAGAGAAGGCTGCCACTGGAGTGCCTGGCGCCATACCTATCCTGATTCGATAGCTGAAGCTGCAGGTGGAGGGAGCACTGGCAGAACTGCTGCTCATTGGGAAGAACAAGGATGATGCTGATGAGGACACCATGGCGGCCACTGACTCCTGATGGGACAGCGAGTTGGAGAGGATAATAAAGTCCAGGTCCTGGAAATCACTGAACTCCTCCATCTCCCTCCAGGGTAGGAGAGCCACATTGCTGCTGCCACAAGCCCCGTTGATTCTGCCACTCTCCAGATTGGTAGCCACAGTCACTGCCGCCAGGTAGTAGGGGAGGCCAAGAAGCACCAGGGGAAGTCAGTTCATGTAGGAGTGCTCCTGCCACCAGTGGCTATTTGGGGCACCTGCTGGACGCAGTGTCTTCTCCCTTCCCGCTGGGCTGGACTTGAATGTGGAGAAGGATGAGAGCAGCGTGTTGCTGACAGCCATGTCAGACTCACAAAGTGGCTCCCTCATTAATGTGGGGGCCCCCAAAGCCCTTGGAAGTCTGAAGCATTGGGGATACCTGAACCCCAAAGTCAACAAAGAGGAAAAGAAGACAGAAATGAAGCCAAAACCAAAAACCCCCAATTGCCCAAGATCCTTCTTCTTTGGATTAAATATAAAAGACTTTTTATTTAATTTTTTTTTTTTTTTTACTTTACAATACTGTATTGGTTTTGCCATACATCAACATGAATCCATCACGCGTGTACATGAGCTCCCTTTGTGTACAAAAGTTCTTAGAAAAGTTGTAAACTCATAAACATAGACAAGCAGCAAGGCAAGTGAGTAGGTCTGGTAGGCAAGCTGTGCTGTCTTCAACTCAGCGGCATCCCCTGCTGCTTTTGCCATCATCTGGGCCATCACCATGGGCACTGGGGCTGTGACAGGCAGGCTGCGATGCCAGGTGATTCCCTTTGTGTACAAAAGTTCTTAGAAAAGTTGTAAACTCATAAACATAGACAAGCAGCAAGGCAAGTGAGTAGGTCTGGTAGGCAAGCTGTGCTGTCTTCAACTCAGCGGCATCCCCTGCTGCTTTTGCCATCATCTGGGCCATCACCATGGGCACTGGGGCTGTGACAGGCAGGCTGCGATGCCAGGTGAGACTGGCCATGGCAAGATGCTGGCTGATGGCAGGTGGCTGGGTGGGGTGATTGAGGGGCAGGGAGGGACACTTGGCAGCTCCTGCCTCTGGCGGTCACAGCCTCTGTGATCTGCACACTTGCAGCTGCAGTCCCTCTCTCAGGGAACTACCAGGCTTTTTTTATTGTTGTTGGAAGATTTTTTGTTACAGTTTTGATTTCCATGTTTGTGATTGGTCTGTTCATATTTTCTGTTTCTTCCTGGTTCAGTTTTGGAAGGTTATACTTGTCTAAGAATTTGTCCATTCTTCCATGTTATTCATTTTATTGCCATATAGTTGCTCTCTTATGATCCTTTATGTTTTTGTGTTGTCCTTTGTAACTTCTTTTCCATTTCTAATTTTACTGAGTCTTCTCGCTCTTTTTCTTGATAAGTCTGACTTATGGTTTGTCAATTTTGTTCATATTCTCAATGAACCAGCTTTTAGTTTTATTGACTTTTTCTATAGTCTCCTTCACTTCTTATTCATTTATTTCTACTCTGATTTTGGATTTTGGAACCCAAGAAAATAGCCTGTCACTGTTTCCACTGTTTCCCCATCTATTTCCCATGAAGTGATGGGACCAGATGCCATGATCTTAGTTTTCTGAATGTTGAGTTTTAAGCCAACTTTTTCACTCTCCTCTTTCACTTTCATCAAGAGGCTGTTTAGTTCCTCTTCATTTTCTTCCATAAGGGTGGTGTCATCTGTATATCTGAGGTTATTGATATTTTTCTGGCAACCTTGATTCCTGCTTGTGATTCATCCAGCTTGGCACTTCACATGATCCTGTTACCATTTAATTTTTGTTTTGGGGTTTTTTTGGTCAGTCTTTTCTGTGTTTTCTGTCTAGAGAAGTTCCTTTAGCATTTGGTGAGGTTTGGTAGTGCTGCTTTGCTTGTCTCTTTTATGTTGCCTTCAAATCTGAATGAGATCCTTGCTGGATAGAGTAATCTTGGATGTAGGTTTTTCCCTCTCATCTCTTTAAGTATGTCCTGCCATTTTCTTCTGTCCTGCAGGGTTTCTGTTGAAAGATCATCTGTTAGCCTTATGGCAATCCCCTCGTATGTTATTTTTGCTTTTCCCTTGCTGCTTTTAATATTTGTTCTTTGTGTTGAACTTTGTTAGTTTGATTAATATGTGTTTTGGCATATTTCTCCTTGATTTTGTCCTGTAGGGAACTCTCTGTGCTTCCTGCACTTAGGTGTCTATTTCTTTTCCTATTTTAGGGAATTTTCGACTATAATCTCCTTAAATATTTTATCATGCCCTTTCCTTTTGTCTCTTCTGAGATACCTATGATTCAAATGTTGGGGCTCTTAAAGTTGTCCCAGAGGTCTCTGAAGCTGTCCTCATTTCTTTTTATTCTTTTTTCTTCATTCTTCTCTGCTTCAGTTATTTCCACCATTCAATCTTCCAGCTCACTTATCCATTCTTCTTCAGTTACTCCACTGTTGGTTCCCTCTAGTATATTTTTAATCTCAGTATTGCATTGTTCATGGTTGATTGTTTATTCTTTAATTCTTCTATGTCCTTTTTAAACATTTCTTCCATTTTCTTTATCCATGTGTTCAGTCTACTTATCCAAGCTTCCATTTTGTTTTGAGGGTTTTGGATCATCTTTACTATGATTATTTGGAATTCTCTTTTATGCAGATTCCCTATTTCCTCCTCATGTGCTTGTTCTGGTAGGTTTATACCTTGTTCCTTAACCTGCTGCATATTTTTCTGTCGTTACTTTGTTTAGTTTACTTTGCTTGGGATCCCCTTTCTGCAGACTGGAAGGTTGTAGATCTTAATTGTGGAGTCTGCCTCCAGTGTGTGGAGTTGGAACAGTGCCTTGTGAAGGTTTGCTGGTTGAGGGCCTTTTGCCTGTGGATGGAGCTGGATCTCGTCTCTCTGAAAGGCAGAGCCGTATCCAATATTAAGTTTTGGGATGTCTGTTGATTTGGTATGGCTTTGTGAAGCCTGTCTGCTAATGTGCAATGCTGTGTTTCTGTTTTTTTTTTTTTAATATATTTATTTTTTAATTGAAGAATAATTGCTTTACAGAATTTTGTTGTTAATGCCAAAAATCAGCATGAGTCAACCATAGGTATACATATGTCTCCTCCCTCTTGAAACTCCCATCTCCCACTTCATTCCACCCTTTTATGTTGTTACAGGGCCCCTATTTGAGTTCCCTGAGTCATAGAGCAAATTCCCATTGGCTATCTCCTTTACATATGGTAATGTATATTTCCAAGTTACTCTCTTCATCCAGCTCATCCTGTCCTTCCTCTTCCCCCTGCTGTGTCCATAAATCTGTTCTCTATGTCTGTTTCTCCATTGAAAGTGAAAGTGAAGTCACTCAGTCGTGTCCAACTCTTTGCGACCCCATAGACTGTAGCCTACCAAGCTCCTCCCTCCATAGGATTCTTCAGGCAAGAGTACTGGAGTGGGTTGCCATTTCCTTCTCTAGGGGATCTTCCTGACCCAGGGATTGAACCCAGGTCTCCCGCATTCCAGGCAGACGCTTTAACTTCTGAGCCTCCATTGCTGCCCTACAAATAAATTCATCAGTACCATCTTTCTAGATTCCATATATATGCATTAGAATATGATATTTATCTTTCTCTTTCTGACTTACTTCACTCTGTATAGGCTTCCCTGATGGTTCAGGTGATAAAGAATCTGGTCGCAATGCAGGAGACCTGGGTTTGATCCCTGGGTTAGGAATATCCCCTGGAGAAGGAAACAGCTATCCACTCCAGTTTTCTGGCCTGGAAAATTCCATGGACAGAGGAGACTGGCAGGCTAGTCTATGGGATCACAAAGAATAGGGTATGCTGAGCGACTTTCACTTTCAACTTTTCATGCTACATAAAAGGCTCTAGATTCATCCACCTCATTAGAACTGACTCAAATGCATTCCTTTTTGTGGCTGAGCAATATTCCTTATATATATGTGCCACAGCTTCTTTATCCATTCATCTGTCAATGAATATATAGGTTTCTTCCATGTTCTAGCTATTGTAAATAGTGCTGCAATGACTATTGGACTACAGGTGTCCTTTTCATTTTTGGTTTCCTCAGGGTATATGCCTAGTAGTGGGATAGCTGAATCATATGGTGAATTTATTCCTGGTTTTTTAAGGAATCTTCATACTGTCTTCCATAGTGATTGTATAAATTTACATTCCCATCAATAGTGCAAGAGTGTACCCTTTTATCCACATCCTTTCCAGCATTTACTGTTTGTAGACTTTTTGATGATGGCCATTCTGACTGGATATAAGAGAGCAAGGGAACATTTAATGCAAAAATGGACACAATAAAGGACAGAAATGGTATGGACTAACAGAAGCAGAACATATTAAGAAGAGGTGGCAAGAATACACAGAAGAACTATACAGAAAATATCTCCATGACCCAGATAACCATGATGGTGTGCTCACTCACCAGGATCCAAACATCCTGGAATGCAAAGTCAAGTGGGCCTTAGGAAGCATCACTATGAACAAAGCTAGTGGAAGTGATGGAATTCCAGTTGAGCTATTTCAAATCCTAAAAGATGATGTTGTGAATGTGCTTCAATCAGTATACCAGCAAATTTGGAAAGCTCAGCAGTGGCCAGAGGACTGGAAAAGGTCAGTTCATTCCAATCCCAAAGAAAGGCAATGCCAAAGAATGTTCAAACTGCTGCACAATTGCACTCATCTCATATACTGGCAAAGTAATGCTCAAAATTCTCTAAGCCAGGCTTCAACAGTATGTAAACCATGAAATTCCAGATGTTCAAGCTGGAGTTAGAAAAGGCAGAAAAACCAGAAATCAAATTTCCAACATCCATTGGATCATTGAAAAAGCAAGAGAGTTCAAGAAAACATTTACTTCTGCTTTACTGACTGAGCCAAAGTTTTTGACTGTGTAGATCACAACAAAATGTGAAAAATTCTTGAAGACATGGTAGTACCAGACCACCTTACCTACCTCCTGAGAAATCTGTATACAGGTCAAGAAGCAACAGTTAGAACCAGACATGGAACAGCAGACTGGTTCCAAATCAGGAAAAGAGTATGTCAGGGCTGTATATTGTCACTCTGCTTATTTAACTTATATGCAGAGTACATCATGCAAAATGCTGGACTGGATGAAGCATGAGCTGGAATCAAGATTGCCAGGAGAAATATCAATAACCTCAGATATGCAAATGATACCACCATTATGGCAGAAAGTAAAGAGGAACTAAAAATCCTCTTGATGAAAGTGAAAAACCTGGCTGAAAACTCAACATTCAAAAATCTAAGATCATGGCATCTGGTCCCATCACTTCATGGCAAATAGATGGGAAAACAATGGAAACCATGACAGACTTTATTTTGGGGGGTTCCAAAATTGCTACAGATAGTGACTACAGCCATGAAATTAAAAGATGCTTGCTCCTTGGAAGAAAAGCTATGACCAACCTAGAGAGCATATTAAAAAGCAGAGACATTACTTTGCCAGCAAATGTCCATCTAGTCAAAGCTATGCTTTTTCCAGTAGTCATGTATAGATGTGAGAGTTGGACCATAAAGAAAGGTGAGCACTGAAGAATTGATGCTTTTGAACTGTGGTATTGAAAGCTGCTGAGAGTCCCTTGGACTGCAAGGAGATCAAACCAATCAATCCTAAAGGAAATCAGTCCTGAATAATTGGAAGGACTGATGCTGAAGGTGAAGCTCCAATACTTTGGCCACCTGATGCAGATAACTGACTCATTGGAAAAGACCCTGATGCTGGGAAAGATTGAAGACAAGAGCAGAAGGGGACAACAGAGGATGAGTTGGTTGCATGGCATCACTGATTTGATGGACATGTGTTTGATCGACCTGCAGGAGTTGGTGATGGACAGGGAAGCCTGGCATGCTACAGTCCATGGGATCACAGAGTCAATTCAGTCATGCTGAACTGAACTGATTCTGACTCGTGTGAGGAGATATCTCATTGTAGTTTTGATTTGCATTTCTCTAATAATGAGCAAAGTTGAGTATTTTTTCCCTCTGATTGTTAGCCATCTATATGTCTTCTTTGGAGAAATGTCTGTTTAAGTCTTCTGCCCAGTTTTTGATTGAGTTGTTTGTTTTTCAGGTATTGACTTCTATGAGTTGCTTGTATATTTTGCAAGTTATTCCTTTGTCAGTTGTTTCATTTGCTATTATTTTCTCCCATTCAGAGCATTGCCTTTTTACCTTGTTTATAGTTTCCTTGTTTATAGTCCCTTGGACTGCAAAGAGATCCAACCAGTCCATTCTGAAGGAGATCAACCCTGGGATTTCTTTGGAAGGAATGATGCTAAAGCTGAAACTCCAGTACTTTGGCCACCTCATGCGAAGAGCTGACTCATTGGAAAAGACTCTGATTCTGGGAGGGATTGGGGGCAGGAGGAGAAGGGGACGACAGAGGATGAGATGGCTGGATGGCATCACGGACTCAATGGACGTGAGTCTGAGTGAACTCCGGGAGATGGTGATGAACAGGGAGGCCTGGCGTGCTGCAATTCATGGGATCACAAAGAGTCGGACACGACTGAGCGAGTGAACTGAACTGATAGTTTCCTTTGCTGTGAAAAAGCTTTTAAGTTAATTAGGTCCCACTTGTTTATTTTTGTTTTTATTTCCATTATTCTAGGTGGGTCGTAGAGCATCTTGCTTTGATTTATATCATTGAATATTCTGCCTATATTTTCCTCTAAGAGTTTTATAGTTTCTGGTCTTTAGTCCATTTTGAATTTATCTTTGTGAATGATGTTAAGAAGTTTTCTAATTTCATTCTTTTTACATGTAGTTGTCCATTTTTCCCAACACCACTTTTTGAAGAGGCTGTCTTTGGCCCACTGATGGGTCTTGACTCTTGTCAAAAATAAGGTACCCATAGGTGCGTGGGTTTATCTCTGAGCTATCTTGTTCCAAGTTCTATATTTCTGTTTTTGTGCTAGTACTATACTGTCTTGATGACTATATCTTTGTAGTATAGTCTCAAGTCAAGAAAGATGATTTCTCCAGCTCCATTCTTCTTTCTCAAGACTGTGTTGGCTATTCAGGGTCATTTTTGTTTCCATATGAATTGGGAAATTTTTGGTTCTAGCTCTGTGACAAATGCCATTGGTAATTTGATAGAGATCTCATTGAATCTGTGGACTGCATTTGGTTGTATAATCGTTTTCATGGTATTGATTCTTCCAACCCAGGAACGTGGAATATCTCTCCATCTGTTCATGTTGTCTGATTTCTTTCATCAGTGTCTTATAATTTTCTGTATACAGTTCTTTTGTCTCCTTAGTTAGGTTTTTCTTAGATTATTCTCTTTGTTGCAGTAGTGAATGGGATTGATTGTTTAATTTCTCTTTCTGATTTTTCATTGTTACTATATAGGAATGCAAATGATATATGTGTATTAATTTTGCACCCTTTGACTTTGCTAAATTCACTGATTAACTCTAGTAATTTTCTGATAGTATCTTTAGCATTTTCTAAGTATAGTGTCATGTCATCTGCAAACAGTGAGTTTTGCATCTTCTTTTCCAATCTGCATTCCTTTATTTCTTTTTCTTCTTTGATTACCATAGCTAGGACTTCCAAAGCTATGTTGAATAATAGTGGTGAGAGTGGACACACTTGTCTTCTTCCTAATCTTAGGGCAAATGCTTTCAGTTTTTCACTATTGAGAATAATATTTGCTGTGGGCTTAATATATATGCCTTTACTGTGTTGAGGCAGGTTCCTTCTATGCCCATTTTTGAAGAGTTTTTATGATAAATGGGTGCTAAATTTTGTCATAGGGTTTTCTGAATCTACTGAGATTATCATATGGTTTTTACCTTTCAATTTGTTAATATGGGATATCATATTGATTTGCATATATTAAAAAATCCTTGCATCCCTGGGATAAACTAGACTTGATCTTGGTGTATGAGCTTTTAATGTGTTGCTGAATTCTGTTTCCTAGAATTTTGTTCAGGATTTTTCCATCTATGTTCATCTGTAATATTGGCCTGTAATATTTTTTTCAGTTGTCCTTGCCTGGTTTTGGTATCAGGATGATGGTGGCCTCATATAACAAGTTTAGAAGTGTTCCTACCTCTGCAGTTTTCTGAAAGAGGTATAAAAGGATAGACATTAGCTCTTTTCTAAATATTTTATAGAATTCACCTGTGAAGCCATCTGACCTTGGGCTTTTGTTTTTGGGGTGATTTTTTTTAACATAGTTTTGGTTTCAGTGCTTGTAATTGGGGTTGTCCATAATTTCTTTCTTCCTGGATCAGTCTTGGAAGATTGAAATTTTCTAAGACTCTGTCCATTTCTTCTACATTGTTCATTTTATTGGCATTTAGTTGTTCATAATAGGCTCTTATAATTCTTTGTATTTCTGCATTGTCTGTTGTAACCTCTCCTTTTTCATTTCTAATTTTGCTGATTTGATTCTTATTTTTTCTTGATGAGTCTGGCTAAAGGTTTGCCAATTTGTTTATCTTCTCAAAGAACCAGCTTTTAGCTTTTACTAATCTTTACTAGTTTCTTTCATTCTTTATCATTTATTTCTGTTCTGAACTTTATGATTTCTTTCCTTCTGCTAACTTGGAGAATTTTTGTTCTTTTTCCATTTGTTTTAGATGTAAAGGTAGGTTATCTATTCAATGTTTTTCTTGTTTCTTGAGGTAGGATTGTATTGCTATAAACTTCCTTCTTAGAAATGCTTTTGCTGAATTGAATAGGTTGGCTTGTTGGGTTTTCACTGTCATTTGTGTCTAGGAATTTTTTTATTTCCCTTTTTGTTGCCTTCAGTAATCTGTTCATTATTTAGAAATGTATGGTTTAATATCCATATGTTTGTATGTTTTACAGGTTTGTCTTGTAATTGAGATCTACTCTCGTAGCATTGTTGTCAGAAATGATAATTAATATGATATCAGTTTTACTGATCAAAAAATCTACTGAAGTTTGATTTATGACCCAAGATGTGGTCTATTCTGGAGAATGTTTCCTGTGCACATATGAAGAAATTGTATTCTCCTGCATTTGGATGGAATGTCCTGAAGATATCAATGATATTTCTGGTCTAATGTGCCCTTTTAAGGCTTTTGCCTCCTTATTAAAGTTCTGTTTTGATGATCAGTTCACTGGTGTAAGCACGATGTTAAAGTCTTCTACTATTAATGTGTTACTGTCAATTTCTCCTTTTATATCTGTTAGTATTTTCTTATGTGTCGAGGTGCTTTTATGTTGGGTGCATTCAGTTCAGTTCAGTCGCTCAGTCGTGTCCAACTCTTTGCGACCTCATGAATCGCAGCATGCCATGCCTCCCTGTCCATCACCAACTCCCAGAGTTCACTCAGACTCACGTCCATCAAGTCAGTGATGCCATCCAGCTATCTCATCCTTGGTCATCCCCTTCTCCTCC
>SJYT01004301.1:140321-153973 GCA_006410635.1 Cephalophus harveyi | reverse complement strand
GATGTGAGTCTGAGTGAACTCCGAGAGATGGTGATGAACAGGGAGGCCTGGCGTGCTGCGATTCATGGGGTCGCAAAGAGTCGGACACGACTGAGCGACTGAACTGAACTGATTTTTCTCTAGGGACTCATTAGGTTATTTTATTGCTGTGCATTATAGTTGCCCTTTAAAGAGAGAAGAAAAAGCCTTCATATTTCTGTTGAACTTAAAGCTAGCTTCTCTAAAAAGCAAAATGGCATGATGGAATGATTCGATTCCTAAAATATCCTTGTGATTACTTCATCTATTACAGTACTGAGTGACCTAATAACAAATTTTTTGATTAAAATGTTCTCACTACTTCACCTATTTTCTATAATGAGCATCAGAAACCCATGACTCTTCTTTATGTTCTGAAGACAAGTTGCTATTCCATAAAGTATTTTTTTTCCTTGAATTATTTTGCACTGCTTAGAAATTAGCCACATTCTTCTCAGCTACATCCACTATTTGAGTGTAAATAAGTCAACAAACCAAAGCCATTTACTAGGTCACTCCTGTTCAGAAAGTTTGTAAAGAAAGATAGTAAAAAAAAAAAAAGATGTCTTTTCTTCACAGATTTCCTCTTTCCACTCAAAAGAATTCCAAAATAACCATTGCTCTATTTCTTTCAGTGTGATGTATGTTGGAATAATACCATTCTGACTTCAAATCAATTTTCATATATTTATAAATACTTTATACTCCATTCAGGGAGTATATAATGTGTTTTCAAGTATTGTGCAATTCATGCCACATATGTCCTGCTGAGTTTGTTCCTGTTTTTATGAGTATAAAATCAGCTACTCGATTGAG
Source organism: Cephalophus harveyi (assembly GCA_006410635.1). Lineage (NCBI taxonomy): Eukaryota > Metazoa > Chordata > Mammalia > Artiodactyla > Bovidae > Cephalophus > Cephalophus harveyi. The sequence goes on along the minus strand of SJYT01004301.1, from coordinate 153,139 downwards.
GGCTTATTACATCCCAGACATTGTATTTGAGAGCTTTGCATAATTTGCCTCATTGAATCTTCACACTAACCCTATGAGTGAAGAATTATCCACCTTATATTCATAAAGGAACTGAGACTCAGATGGATTATTGTATGTATCCCCATGGTCACAGAGTGAGTGTCAGAATTCAACCCTAGGTCTCCCTGTCATCAGGATTTGTGCTCATCACCAGCATGCTGTTTTGCCTGGTGTAAATCAGTATGCAGCTGTAGTGTTTTCCTGTTTGACTGAGCTGTGGATTTACAGACCATGTCTTTTTAGAAGCAGAGTCCAGCCAGGGAAGAGGCTGATTGAGCTCAAATGCCCAGGCTTTGGGAGGCTGTTTGAGGCAAAGTAGAGCTTGTAGGGACCTGAGGCTAGACAGGCTACAGGAACTGAGGGGAGAACTTAGGTCCAGTGGCTCCACTCAACAGAGTTGCCCAGTGCAGAACCTTTCACTGCAGTGGGCAGAGCTTCCCATCTCTGACAAGTGGGGAGATGAGGTTCTTGTATTCAGTTCTTACATTGTTCCAACCATTGCCTAGAAACAATAAATATTCACTACCATTTTTCAGGTGCTTGCATATTTTATTATAGTAATTAAAAGGCAAATTTATTTTAAAGCATCATTGAATTCAGAGCTTTGCCTTGAAATAGTTTCTCAGTTGATAGATGCTAAAATTGTTATTTAATGGGCCTAAGTAAAATTAGGTTCAGAAAATGTGTTAATATTAAAATGTGTTCCCACAGTCAACATGTTTGCAGCTACAGCACTTCTATACCTACACAGCCATGAATACTTACTGAGGGCTTACTGTTTTGCCTGTCATTTCAGTAAACACTTTAAATGCATAATTTCATTTAACCTCATAATGATCTATATGGTGAGTTCTGCTACTGTCCCATTTTTCAGATGTAGAAACTAATGCGTGGTTTCCAATTTCTGAATACTACCTATCATAAATAGTTTTCAGGAAATTAAAATGGATAATAAATTTAAAATAGCACAGACTAAGTCTAAGGCAATAATGTTAACTAATTTTTATTAGTAGCTGTAATAATGGTTTGTAATTAATACTATATAGTGGTTTATTATTATCTTTCTTTTTTTATTTAAATTTATTTATTTTAATTGGAGGCTAATTACTTTACAATATTGTATTGGTTCTGCCACACTTCAACATGAATCTGCCACGGGCGTACACGTCTTCCCCATCCTGAACCCCTTCCCACCTCCCGCCCCCCACCATCCCTCTGGGTCATCCCAGTGTGCCAGCCCCAAGCATACTCAGCCATTAAAAAGAATACATTTGAATCAGTTCTAATGAGGTGGATGAAACTGGAGCCAATTATACATTATTTTTAAAACTTATTTTGTTTGAGGGCTCCTTTTCCAGGATTCGACTTTGAATTCTTTCTTCCTTTCAATTTCTGCCCTCCTGTGTTTGGTAAGGTGGTTTGTGTAAGCTTTGTGTAGGGTGACTTGTGCTTGAGTTCTGATGGGAGGAGATGAGTTTTTCTAATTTTTTCCTCTGAAGGGCAAGGCTGAGTGAGATGGTAATCCTGTCTGATGAAGACTGGGTTTGTATTTTTGTCTTGTTTGGCTTGTTGTTGGATGAGGTGTCCTGCACGGGGTGCTACTGGAAGTTGGGTTATGCTGGGTCTTATATGCAATTGTTTGCCTTTGCTGGAGTTCTCACTATTGGATACTTCCTGGGGTTAGGAGTTTTCTGGTAGTTTAGGGTTTTGGAGTCAGTGCTCCCACTCCAAAGGTTCAGGGCTTGATCTGTGGCTGGGGAATGGCAATTTCACAGATGGTTTTATGGCATTAAATGGGATTAAAACAAATACACAAAAGTGAGAAACAAAAGATGCACCCCAGACAAATGGCAATTACAAAATCAGGCAAATAATAGCTAAAATAATGGGATATACTCACATACATATACACCCATTAATAAAACCAAAACAGTCCAGAAAATGGTCCAATAGACTGATCTGGTGAATAAAGGAAACCAAAAATTATATCCACCACTTAAGAGCAAAACTAACTAAAGTACAAGCCTGGAAAATAAAACTAAAGCAAGATGTAAACTGTGGATTAAAGCATCAGAAGTAAAACAAACTAACAAATATTGTGGAAAAAAAGAAATGTAAGAAAGAAAAGAAGGACAGAATAGAAATGCAAAATGAAATAGAGGTAGATAAAGATTTATATATATTAAAGATTAACTGCAATATAAGGAGTTCATGATCTGAGCCACAGTCAGCTCCTGGTCTTGTTTTTGCTGACTGTATAGAGCCTCTCCATTTTTGGCAGCAAAGAATATAATCAATCTGATTTCAGTATTGACCATCTGGGGTTGTCAATGTGTAGAGTCTTCTCTTGGATTGTTGGAAGAGGGTGTTTGCTATGACCAGTGCTGTCTCTTGCCAAAACTGTATTAGCCTTTGCCTTGCTTCATTCCGTATTCCAAGGCCAAATTTTCCTGTTACCCTTGACTTCCTACTTTTGCATTCCTGTCCCCTATAATGAAAAGGACATCTTTTTTGGTATTAGTTCTAAAAGATCTTGTAGGTCCTCATAGAACCATTTGGTATTAGTTCTAAAAGATTTTGTAGGTCCTCATAGAACCATTACCATAATCAAGATTTTCTACTTGTAGGTCCTCATAGAACCATTTGGTATTAGTTCTAAAAGATCTTGTAGGTCCTCATAGAACCATAGAACCATTCAACTTCAACTTCATAGAACCGTTCAGTCGGGGCATAGACTTGATTTAATGTGATATTGAATGATTTGCGTAGGTGCCCATAGGTGCATGCATTTATCTCTGGACTTTCTGTTTTGTTCAGCTGATCTATATTTCTGTCTTTGTATCAGTACCATATTGTCTTGATGACTGTGGCTTTGTAGTAGAGCCTGAAGTCAGGCAGGTTGATTCCTCCAGTTCCATTCTTCTTTCTCAAGACTACTTTGGTTATTCAAGGTTTTCTGTATTTCCATACAAATTGTGAAATTATTTGTTCTAGCTCTGAGAAAAATACCATTGGTAGCTTGAGAGGGATTGCATTGAATCTATAGATTGCTTTGGGTATACTCATTTTCACTATATTGATTCTTCCAATCCATAAACATGGATATTTCTCCATCTATTAGGGTTGTCTTTGATTTCTTTCACCAGTGTTTTATAGTTTTCTATATATAGGTCTTTTGTTTCTTTAGGTAGATTTAGATTTATTCCTAAGTATTTTATTCTTTTGGTTGCAATGATGAATGGAATTGTTTCCTTAATTTCTCTTTTTATTTTCCCAATATTAGTGTATAGGAATGCAAGGATTTCTGTGTGTTGATTTTATATCCTGAAACTTTACTATATTCATTGATTAGCTCTAGTAATTTTCTGGTGTTGTCTTTAGGGTTTTCTATGTAGAGGATCATGTCATCTGCAAACAGTGAGAGTTTTACTTCTTCTTTTTTAGGGGCAAAAGTATAATAACAGAAATAAACAGTGTGATGATAAAAAAAAAAATTCTCAAAAGCTTCAATAGATTCAGTAGTACTAATAAAATCAACAACTACAACAACAGAGTGGAAAAGGGGAGGAAAAAGAAAAAGGAAAAAAAAAAATAGAAGCATCTACAGAACAAGTCAATGTATAAGAATAATATTTTTTTTGTTTTTTGAGTCTCTGTCCTCAGCTTCCTTTCCCTCGCTGGGAGTCACAGTCCACCTTGCCTCCCCAGCGGCTATTGTCACAGAAGACATGGTGCTATTTGGCTTTTTTCTAGCCTGTGGCAGCTCTGCACCAGTGAGGGTTGAGCATGAAGGTGGTGCAGCTGCTTGGGTCGTGGGGACCCTGGTGGCAACAAGTGTGTAGGGTTACAGACTGCCTCAGCCACAGTAGCTATGGCCCTATCAGAGTCTTTTTCTAGCCTCTGGCAGCTATCAATCAGAAGGCCTCTTTGTCTGGTCCTTCTCAATTGCTCTGCCCATTCAGGCACTTAAAGGGCTCCTCTAGCTGGGGTCCTTCATCGTTCAGCACATCAGGCACTTAAAGGGGTCTCCTGGCTGGTGTCCTACTCTGTTGTTCAGCATGTCAGTTGGTCAAGGGCCAGGCTCTCTATTGTTCAGATGCTGGTGTGTGGGGATAGAGAGGCTACGGTGATAGCTCCACACCCTACCCATGACTCAGCAGTATTGCCTTGCCTCCATGGCTGCCTGGTTTCCCTTCACAGGCATTTCCCACCACAGTCTCCTCCCTCACATCCCCTTTGGCCATCTCCCCACAGTCAACACCAAACTCACCCTTGGACTGCTCCACAATCCCTATGCTATAGTTCCCAGCCACTGTGCCTTCTAGAGGACCCACATCCCTGTCCAGGGTATGTATGGCTGTGGCAGCAATTGTCTGTATGATTATCATTCCATTTGGACTGTCACAGATCAACTGCTTCACTCTCAGCTTCAAATTTCTCCTCTGTCCCAAACAATTGCCCTGATATAGGGATCGGACCCCTGCTTCAGTTCCCCCACCTGCCAAGGGCAGGTCCAGTCCTACCAACTCACCTCTTTCCCCCATTTTCCTTTGTCTTACCTAGTTTGCATGGTTCTATATATTCTTTTCCAGTGGTAATGTACTCTTGCCCACTCTCTGCTGGTGTTCTGTAAGCTATTCTGTCTGAAGGTGTATTCCTGATGTATCCATGGAGAGAGATGTACTCCACGTCCACCTACTCCTCTGCTATCTTGTTCCTCTGTGTTTCTGTTTTGTTGAATAATTGGTGTGTGGCTTCTGGGTACCAGTCCTTTCTGGCCTTTGAGTGGGCTTCGTTTTGGTGTTGAAATGGAGGCCTTTGGGGATGCTCTTGCCTATTACTGTTCCCTGGGGTCTGCAGTTCTCTGGTGGATTAACATCCTGGACTAGTGTTTCCCATCTCAGGTGTTCAGGCTCAACTCCTACTATAGCTCCAAGACCTCCCAAGCTACACAGTGCAGAAGGCACGTCCCCAAGACTCTTGATGAAGGCAACACTTGTCAGCCCAGAACACCCATAAGACTTACACCAAAGTCCACTAATATCTCTTAGAATTTCTCTGGACCTGTTGTGGGTGGTATGGGGTTAGTTCAGTCTGAGATCTGGCCTTATTCCAGCCTGTACTTGCTCCTAAAGTTCAGTTTCCCCTAAAGCCCACAGTCTGTTCCCTGCCTGGACAAGAGTAGGTGAAGGCTGAGGCTCAATTAGGGCTCATTTGCTTTCTTGGGCTGGAGAGGGCAGGATATGGCAGCCACAATTGAGATGTACCAGGGAATGCCTGGAACAATAGAAACCTGTTGAATGCTGTTACAGTCTGAGGCAGGTCATTAGTTCTCCCAGTTTGTGCATCCCTAGGAGGAGCCAAGTTGTTAAAGCTCCCAACAAGGTGCAGGCAGTAACCTGTGCCTGGGAGCTGCCACCTCTGGGGTCCGGACCGCATCAACAGTGTTTTGTCCACTCCATCAGTCACCTTCCCAGGCTTTGGCAGCGGCAGTCATGTCTAATTCTGCAGCTGTGCCAAAGTAGCCCTCTCAGCATATTCTCAGGACTACAAACCTAGACCTCTCCCTGGGATCTTTGCCAGAGCCTTGGCAACCCACCCCCACCCTGTGATGCAAGCAGAGGCTTGCTAGCAGCTTCTTTCAGCTCCCTGCCCCCACCCTCTGGTCAGGGCTGAGGCTTGTGAGCTGCTTATTGGCTGGCTGAAAAGTGATGTTTGGCAGCAGCACACATTTCTGTAGTGATTTTTCTCTGTGTTTTGCCATCTGAGCCCCAGCTGTTGCATGGCATTCCAAGGTTCTGTAGCTCCCCCTTGGCTCCACCTGTGAGGGGGTTTCCTAGTGCATGGAAACTTTACCTCAGGACTCCCTCCCTTCCTTGGGGCCCAAGCCCCCATAGTGAAATTCTTTGTCTCTTTTTATGTCTTTATCTTTTGTCCTACCTCATTCAAAGGAGACTGGCTTCCATTTTTGGAGGTCTGAGTCTTCTGCTGTTGTTTAGAAGTTATTTTATAGGAGTTGTTCCATATTCTGATGAATTTTTGATGTATTTGTGGAGAGGCAGGTGATCTCCCCATCTTCCTCCTCCATCATCTTCTTCCATCTCCCTTTGGTCCATTTTGAGTTTATTTTTGTGCATTTTGTTAGGGAGTGTTCTAATTTTAATCTTTTACATGTAGCTGGTCAGTTTTTCCAGCACCACTTGTAGAAGAGACTGTTTTTTATCCGTTGTATATCCTTGCCATCTTTCTCAAGGATGTGACCATAGGTGCGAAGGTTTGTGTCTGGTTTTTCTATCATGTTCCATTGATCTATATTTCTGTTTTTGTAACAGTATCATACACTCTTGATTACTGTATCTTTATAGTATAGTAAGGAGTTAGTCTGATTCCTTCAGCTCCATGTTTTGCTCTCAAGATTGCTTTGTGGTTTGTGTTTCTATATAAACTGTAAAAAAAAAAATTTTGTTCTAATTCTGTGAAAAATGACATGGGTAATTTGATAAGGATTGCATTGAATCTGTAGGTTGCTTTTTGTTATATAGTCATTTTCACAATATTGACTCTTCCAATTCAAGAACATGGTAAATCTCTCCACCTGTTTGTGTTGTATTTAACTTCTTTCATCAATATCTTATAGTTTTCTATGAACAAGGTCTGTAGCCTCCTTAGGTAGGTTTATTCCTAAGTATTTTATTTTTTGTTGCAATGGTAAATGACAATTTCTCTTTCTGATCTTTCATTGTTAGTGTATAAGAATGAAAGATATTTCATTAAGTTTATTTCCTGCAATTTTATTGAATTCATTGATTAAGCTGAAATAGTTTCCTGGTGGCATCTTTTGGATGTTCTGTGTGTAATATTATGTCATCTGCAAACAATGGGAGTTTTACTTCTTTTCCAATTTGGATTCTTTTTATTTATTTATTTTTTCTGATTGCCATGGCTAGAATTTCCAAAACTGTGTTGAATTATAGGGATGAGAGTGGACATCCTTGTCTTGCTCCTGATCTTACAGAAAATGCTTTTGATTATTGACCATTGAGAATGATGTTTGCTGTGTTGCTGTGGGTTTGTCTTATATGGCCTTTATTATGTTGAGGTGGGTTCCATCTATATCCACATTCAGAAGATTTTTTATTATAAGTGGGTGTTGAATTTTCTGTAAAGGTTTTTCTGCATCCATTGGGATGATCATAATGGCTTTTATCCTTTTATTTGTTGTTCTGGTGTACCACATTGTTTTATTTGCATATATTGAAGAATCCTTGCATCCCTTGCATAAACTCCACTTAATCATGATGTTTGATCCTTTTAATATGTTGTTGGATTCTGTTTGCTAGTATTTTGTTGAGGATTTTTGCCCTCTGTTCATCAGTAATATTGGTCTGTGATTTTCTTTTTTTATGATATATTTGTCTGGCTTTGGTATCGGCATGATGGTAGACTCAAAGAATGAGCTTGTGTGTGCTCCTTTCCCTGAACTTTTTTGGGAAAGTTTGAGAAGTATGGGAGTTAGCTTTTCTCTAAATGTTTGATAGAATTCACCTTTGAAGTCATCTCATCCTGACTCTTGTTTGTTAGAAGATATTTTAATGACAATTTCAACTTCATTATTGTGATTGGTATGTTCAAATTATTTCTTCCTCATTCAGTCTTGGGAGGTTGTACCTTTCTAAGAATTTGTCCATTTCTTCCACAGTGTCCATTTTATTGGCATATAGTTGCTTATAGTAATTGCTTATGATCTTTGTATTTCTGGGGTGTCTGTTGTAATTTCACATTTTTTTATTTCCAATTTTATTAATTTGAGTCCTTTCTCTTTTTTTCTTGATTATTCTAACTAAACATATTTATTAATTTTGTTTACCTTCTCAAAGAACCAGGTTTTAGTTATTGATCTTTGTTATTGATTTCTTAGTTTCTGTTTAATTTACTTCTGTTCTGATCTTTAAGATTTCTTTCCTTTTACTAACTTTGGACTTTATTTGTTCTTCTTTCTCCAGCTGCTTTATGTGTAAGGTTAGGTTGTTTATTTGAAACTTTTGTTGTTTCCTGAGGTAGGATTGTATTGTCATAAACTTTCCTCTTAGAACTGCTTTTGGGAGGGCAGTCCTAAGATGGCAGAGGAATAGGAAGGAAAGACCACTTTCTACCCCACAAATTCATCAAAAAAACATTTGAACGCTGAGTAAATTCCACAAAACAACTTCTGAATGTTGGCAGAGGACATCAGGAACCCAGAAAAGCAGCCCATTGTCTTTGAAAGGAGGTAGGAAAAAATATAAAAGATAAAAAGAGAGACAAAAGAGGTAAGGACAGAGATCCATCCAGGAAGGGAGTCTTTAAAAAGAAAGGTTTCCAAACACCAGGAAACACTCTCACTGGCGAGTCCGTGGCGAGCCTTGGAACCTCAGAGGGCAACATAACCAGCAGGAAAAATAAATAAATAATTAAAACCCACAGATTATGTACCCAACGGTAACTCCCACTGGAGAAGCAGTGCAGACTCTTGCATCCACCACTAGCAAGTGGGGACTGGGCAGGCTTGCGTGGGCTGCATTGCTTAGAGTGAGGACTGGGCCTGAGTGCCCCAAGGGCAATCTGAGGGAACTAACTTGAGATAGCAAACCAAACTGTGGGATATCTACCCTGTGAAAAGCCCTAACATAAGACACCACTAGTTCCACTCATAGAACAAAGGACTGGCTAGAGTTAGCTGGCTGCAGACCAGCCCATCACCTGCCAGAGACAGGCAGGCAAGGAAAGCAGAGCTGGAAGGGGGCAATCGCGGCCCCAGAGAGGCATCATCTACCAAACTGCAAGCAGGCATCATTGCTAACCCAGACTTGTTGGGATTCTGGACGGTTGACATCTGCCTGTGAAGGTGCGCTGGTTGTACATCCAGAAACCGAGTAGCAGGGACAGGGGAGACAATAAATTGCAGCGACCACGCTCGCCAAACACTTGGTCACCTGAGCTGCTCAGACCTGGGAAGGGCACAAAATGTAGGCCCAACCAAGTCTGCACCTTTGTGGAGTACCCGAGTACCTGAACCTGAGTGGCTTAGACCTGGGAAGTGCATGCAACCCACGGCCAGCCTCAGAGAGTTCCAGGCAGAGCAACCTAGAGCCTAAGCAGTGTAGACTTGGAAAGCACACACACCGTGAGCAGGGACAAACCCAGTGTGGCTGAGACACTGCAAGCACACGCCAGTGTTATTTGTTTGCAGCATTCCTCCCTCCCCACAGCACGACTGAACAAGTGAGCCTAAAAAAGGGTCCACCACCGCCCCCTTGTGTCAGGGTAGAAATTAGACATTGAAGAGACCAGCAAACAGAAAAAACTAAAACAGAGGGAACTGCCTTGGAAGTGACAGATGGAGAAGTCTTGAGGCTACTATAAGAATAAGATTGAAAACCAGAGGCAGGAGGCTTAAGTCCAAATCCTGAGAGCACCAGAGAACTCCTAACTCCAGGAAACATTAATCGATAGGAGCTCATCAAACGCCTCCATACCTAAACTGAAACCAAGTACCACCCAAGGGCCAACAAGTTCCATAGCAAGACATACCATGCAAATTCTCCATCAACACAGGAACATAGCCCTGAGCTTCAATATACAGGCTGCTCAAAGTCACACCAAAACCAGAGACATCTCAAAACTCACTATCAGACACTTCATTGCACTCCAGAGAGAAGAAATCCACTCCACTGTACCCAGCAAGGGTCTCATTCAAATATGAAGGAGAAATCAAAAGCTTTACAGACAAGCAAAAGCTGAGTGAATTCAGCACCACCAAACCAGCTCTCCAACAAATGCTAAAGGATCTTCTCTAGACAGGAAACACAGAAAGGGTGTATAAACTTGAACCCAAAACAATAAAGTAAATGGCAACAGGATCATACTTATCAATAACTACCTTAAATGTAAATGGGTGGAATGCCCCAACCAAAAGACAAAGACTGGCTGAATTGATACAAAAACAAGATATTCCACACAAATAGAGACCAAAAGAAACCAGGAGTAGCAATAGTCATATCAGATAAAATAGACTTCAAAGGCTATGAAAAGAGACAAAGAAGGACACTACATAATGATCAAAGGATCAATCAAAGAAGAAGATATAACAATTATAAATATATATGCACCCAACATAGGAGCATTGCAATATGTAAGACAAGTGCTAGCAAGTATGAAAGGGGAAATTAACAATAACACAGTAACAGTGGGAGAATTTAATACCCCACTCTCACCTATGGATAGATCAACTAAACATAAAATTAACAAGGAAACACAAACTTTAAATGATACAATGGACCAGTTAGACCTAACTGATATCTATAGGACATTTCACCTCAAAACAATGAATTTCATCCTTTTCTCAAGGGCACACAGAACGTTCTCCAGGATAGATCACATTCTGGGCCATAAATCTAGCCTTGGTAAATTCAAAAAAATTGAAATCATTCCAAGCATCTTTTCTGACCACAATGCAGTAAGATTAGATCTCAATTACAGGAGAAATACTATTAAAAATTCCAAAATATGGAGTCTGAACAACACGCTGCTGAATAACCAACAAATCACAGAAGAAATCAAAAAAGAAATCAAAATATGCATAGAAACGAATGAAAATGAAAACACAACAACCCCAAACCTGTGGGACACTGTAAAAGCGGTGCTAAGGGGAAGGTTCATAGCAATGCAGGCATACCTCAAGAAAAAAGAAAAAAGTCAAATAAATAACCTAACTCTACACCTAAAGCAACTAGAAAAGGAAGAAACGAAGAACACTAGGGTGGGTAGAAGGAAAGAAATCTTTTAAAATTAGGGCAGAAATAAATACACAAGAAACAAAAGAGATCATAGCAAAAATTAACAAAGCCAAAAGCTGGTTCTTTGAGAGGATAAATAAAATTGACAAAACATTAGCCAGACTCATCAAGAAACAAAGGGAGAAAAATCAAATCAATAAAATTAGAAATGAAAATGGAGAGATCACAGCAGACAACACAGCAATACAAAGGATCATAAGAGACTACTATAAGCAATTATATGCCAATAAAATGGATAACTTGGAAGAAATGGACAAATTCTTAGAAAAGTACAACTTTGCAAAACTAAACCAGGAAGAAATAGAAAATCTTAACAGACCCATCACAAGCACAGAAATTGAAACTGTAATCAGAAATCTTCCAGCAAGAAAAAGCCCAAGTCCAGACAGCTACACAGCTGAATTCTACCAAAAATTTAGAGAAGAGCTAACACCTATCCTAGTCAAACTCTTCCAGAAAATTTTAGAGAAAGGTAAACTTCCAAACTCATTCCTTGAGGCCACCATCACCCTAACACCAAAACCTGACAAAGATGCCACAAAAAAAGAAAACTACAGGCCAATATCACTGATGAACATAGATGCAAAAATCCTTAACAAAATACTAGCAATCAGAATCCAACAATGTATTAAAAAGTTCATACATCATGACAAACTGGGCTTTATCCCAGGGATGCAAGGATTCTTCAATATCCACAAATCAATCAGTGTAATACACCATATTAACATAGTGAAAAATAAAAGTCATATGATTATTTCAATAGATGCAGAGAAAGCCTTTGACACAATTCAACATCCATTTATGATAAAAACCTTCCATAAAGTAGAAATAGAAGGAACATACCTCAACATAATAAAAGCTATATATGACAAACCCACAGCAAACATTATCCTCAATGGTGAAATACTGAAAGCATTTCCCCTAAAGTCAGGAACAAGACAAGGGTGCCCACTCTCACCACTACTATTCAACATAGTTTTGGAAGTTTTGGCCATAACAATCAGAGCAGAAAAAGAAATAAAAGTAATCCAAATTGGAAAAGAAGTAAAACTTTCACTGTTTGCAGATGGCATGATTGTCTACATAGAAAACACTAAAGACTCCACCAGAAAATTACTAGAGCTAATTAATGAATATAGTAAAGTTGTAGGATATAGAATCAACACACAGAAATCCTATGCATTCCTATACACTAATAATGAGAAAACAGAAAGAGAAATTAAGGAAACAATTACATTCACTATTGCAACAAAAAGAATAAAATACTTAGGAATATATCTACCTAAAGAAATGAAAGACCTACATATATAGAAAACTATAAAACACTGGTGAAAGAAATCAAAGAGGACACAAATGGATGGAGAAATATACCCTGTTCATGGATTGGAAGAATGAATATAGTGAAAATGAGTATATTACCCAAAGCAATCTACAGATTCAATGCAATCCCTTTCAAGCTACCAATGGCATTTTTCACAGAGCTAGAACAAATAATTTCACAATTTGTATGGAAATACAAAAATCCTCAAATAACCAAAGCCATCTTGAGAAAGAACGGATGTGGAGGAATCAATCTACTGCAAAGCCACAGTCATCAAGACAGTATGGTACTGGCACAAAGACAGAAATATAGATCAATGGAACAAAATAGAAAGCCCAGAGATAAATCCACACACCTATGGACACCTTATCTTCGACAAAGGAGGCAAGAATATACAATGGAGTAAAGACAATCTCTTTAACAAGTGGTGCTGGAAAAACTGATCAACCACTTGTAGAAGAATGAAACTAGATCACTCTCTAACACCACTCACAAAAATAAACTCAAAATGGATTAAAGATCTAAATGTAAGACCAGAAACTATAAAACTCCTAGAAGAGAATATAGGCAAAACACTTTCCGACATAAATCACAGCAGGATC
>SJYT01004301.1:125088-140255 GCA_006410635.1 Cephalophus harveyi | reverse complement strand
ACAAAGGAGGCAAGAATATACAATGGAGTAAAGACAATCTCTTTAACAAGTGGTGCTGGGAAAATTGGTCAACCACTTGTAAAAGAATGAAACTAGAACACTTTCTAACACCATACACAAAAATAAACTCAAAATGGATTAAAGATCTAAACGTAAAACCAGAAACTATAAAACTCCTAGAGGAGAACATAGGCAAAACACTCTCCGACATAAACCACAGCAGGATCCTATATGGTCCACCTCCCAGAATACTGGAAATAAAAGCAAAAATAAACAAATAGGACCTAATTAAAATCAAAAGCTTCTGCACAACAAAGGAAACTATAAGCAAGGTGAAAAGACAGCCTTCAGAATGGGAGAAAATAATAGCAAATGAAGCAACTGACAAAGAATTAATCTCAAAAATATACAAGCAACTCATGCAGCTCAACTCTAGAAAAATAAATGACCCAATCAAAAAATGGGCCAAAGAGCTAAACAGACATTTCTCCTAAGAAGACATACAGATGGCTAACAAACACATGGAAAGATGCTCAACATCACTCATTATCAGAGAAATGCAAATCAAAACCACAATGAAGTACCATTTCACGCCAGTCAGAATGGCTGTGATCCAAAAGTCTACAAGCAATACATGCTGGAGAGGGTGTGGAGAAAAGGGAACCCTCTTACTCTGTTGGTGGGAATGCAAACTAGTACAGACAGCTACTATGGAGAACAGTGTGGAGATTCATTAAAAAACTGGAAATAGAACTGCAATACAACACAGCAATCCCACTGCTGGGCATACACACCGAGGAAACTAGAATTGAAAGCGACACGTGTACACCAATGTTCATTGCAGCACTGTTTACAATAGCCAGGACATGGAAGCAACCTAGATGTCCATCAGCAGACGAATGGATAAGAAAGCTGTGGTACATATACACAATGGAGTATTACTCAGCCATTAAAAAGAATACCTTTAAATCAGTTCTAATGAGGTGGATGAAACTGGAGCTGATTATATAGAGTGAAGTAAGCCAGAAAGAAAAACACCAACACAGTATACTAATGCATATACGTGGAGTTTAGAAAGATGGTGACAATAACCCTGTATGCGAGACAGCAAAAGAGACACAGATGTCTAGAACAGTCTTTTGGACTCTGTGGGAGAGGGTGGGATGATCTGGGAGAATGGCATTGAAACATACATACTATCATATGTGAAACAAATAGCCAGTCCACGTTCAATGCATGATACAGGATGCTTGGGGCTGGTGCACTGGGATAACCCAGAGGGATGGTATGGGGAGGGAGGTGGGAGGGGGGTTCAGGATGGGGAACACGTGTACACCCACGGCAGATTCATGTTGACGTATGGCAAAACCACTACAATATTGTAAAGTAATTAGCCTCCAATTAAATAAATTTATATTAAAAAATAAAGTTATTGGATACATAAAAAATTACACTGTTTATAATAACATCTCAATTTTTTACATATATATACAACACATCATCTCCAAAATAATCTGGAAATTTATCTTAATTTATATTCCTGATATAATTTGGTAGAGCAAAGCATGTGTGCCCAATAGTTACAAAATCAGTCTTCTTAGGGAAGCCTCATACAAACTGTTCTAAAGGGATCCTAGAGCCCCAATTATTGTCCTAATATTCAAATATTCTGCATGTTAGGCACCATCAGTTCAATGGACATGAACCAGAGCAAATGCCAGGAGACAGTGAAGGACAGGGAGGCCTGGTGTGCTGCAATCCATGGGGTTGCAGAGTCAGACATGACTGAGCGACTGAACAACAAGGAAACAACAAGTTTCAACTCAGAGATTTAGTTCTCGGTGACATAATCAAGATGACAACAGAGGTCATTCCTGATTTCAGTTCCCCTCACCAGAAAAAAGAAAAGTGAAAGTCGTTCAGCCATGTCTGACTCTCTGTGACCCCCAGGGCTGTAGCCTGCCAGGCTCCTCTATCCGTGGAATTCTCCAGGCCAGAATACTGGAGTGGGTAGCCTATTCCTTCTCCAGGGGAACTTCCTGTCCCAGGAATCAAAACAGGGTCTCCTGCATTGCAGGTGGATTCTTTCCCAGCTGAGCTACCAGGGAAGCCCCAACAGAAAAATAATTGGCAGTTATTTATAGGCACGGTACCAACAAAAAAATCCTAAAGGACAGGAATGAGGCTGAACTAGAAAGATGGAGAAAAACCACGTTAGAAGGGTAGAGGAAAAGATACTTTTGATTGCATTGCCCCTCTCCTAGCTATACCAAGAAGACCCTTCTCGGGCTATGGTTTCTTTATGGAAAAGAGAGAGTGCCCACTGTGGACCTCCAGCTCCCCCGGCATTACGGGTCACTCCTTAGGAAGACCCACTCTAGTCTCATGTCCTAGAAACCATGCAGGAATCTGTGGAGTGTGACCACTGAGAATCACACTGTGACAGAGAAGGGAGACAGGCCTTGGAACAGTCAGGGCTTGGATCTTGGCAGACTGAGTTCCAGCAGTTTTGCCTGATTTGGGACCCCCAAAAATGAGCCTTGCCATCCTGGGAGCCTCTTCTTCTGCACCTATGATTCATAACCCCATCTACTACTGAGGTTACTCAAGCATTGCTAGAGCACTCAGAAAATTCCATCACCCAGGAGCACTTGAGTCGTGTCCAGACAGGAGCTCTGCCCATTTGCATGGCTCCATCTGGCCAGAGAACTTTGTGTGCGGTTCTTTCTAACTTGTTTCCCAAACAAGGAGCCTTGCCAGTCTTGGGCCTGTTCTGTGGTCGTGTCCAGGCAAGAAGGATAATGTGTAGCCCTAACCACTGCTGAACACAACCTTCAGCCCCACCGTCCAGGAGAACTAACCGAAGCACGTGGGAAACTGTGTAGCCCATCCCACAGCCCTGCTTACAGTAGCGTGTGAGCAGAGAGCCCGACCTCTCTGCCTCTCTGCAGAGCAAAGCCGTGCCCCCACATGACCAAGGCACTCGGTGTACAGTTCTCCTGATTTGGGTCCCCAGCTAGTGGGTCACGACAGCCTTGGCATCTGCAGCCCTGTCCAGGTTGTGAAGTTAATTCCCAGCCCTGCCTCCTGCTGGATAGAGTACTCAGTCCTGCTCAGCTCAGAAGCCTGGCCTGAGAATCCAGGTAAGAAGAGAAGCCGTCCTAATGCTACTCTTGGCCAAGAAACCAAGGCAGCAATCGTATCAACTACTCCTGGCCAGCAGCATCTGCACCCCAGCCTCAGAGCCTGGGCAATGTCCTCATCCCAAAATAGACTTTGATCAGTATCAGTATTAGTGCAGTTGCTTGGTCATATCTGACCTCACGGATTGCAGCATGCCAGGTTTCCCTGTCCATCACCAACTCCCGGAGTTTGCTCAACTCATGTCCATTGAGTTGGTGATGCCATCCAATCATCTCATCTTCTGTCATCCCCTTCTCCTGCTGCCTTCAATCTTTCCCAGCATCAGGGTCTTTTCAAATGAGTCAGCTCTTCACATCAGGTGGCCAAAGGATTGAGGTTTCAACTTCAACATCAGTCCTTCCAATGAATATTCAGGACTGATTTCCTTTAGGATGGACTGATTGGATCTTCTTGTTGTCCAAGGGACGCTCAAGAGTCTTCGCCAACACCACAGTTCAAAAGCATCAATTCTTCAGTGCTCAGCTTTCTCTATAGTCCAACTCTCACATCCATACACAGCTACTGGAAAAACCATGGCTTTGATTAGATGGACCTTTGCTGGCAGAGTAATGTCTCTGCTTTTTAATATGCTGTCTAGGTTGGTCATAACTTTCCTTCCAAGGAACAAGTGCCTTTTAATTTCATGGCTGCAGTCACCATCTGCAGTGATTTTGGAGCCCCCCAAATAAAGTCTTGCAATAAAGTGATGGGACTGGATGCCATGATCTTAGTTTTCTGAATGTTGAGTTTTAATCCAGCTTTTTCACACTCCTCTTTCACTTTCACCAAGAGGCTCTTTAGTTCTTCTTCACTTTCTTCCATAAGGTTGGTGTCATCTGCATATCTGAGGTTATTGATATTTCTCCTGGCAATCTTGATTTCAGCTTGTGCTTCATTCAACCCAGATTTCGATAGCTAGCCCAATTGATCAAGGTCACTGCCAGATGATCTATCTAGAACTCCAAGCTGAGCTGACTGGGGAGAGCTGTCTCTACTAAAGCAAGCCTGGAAAATCTGGAAGTAGAAATCATTTACTCAAACGTGCAGACACTAACAAAGGAATCAAGAATCATGAAAAATGAGGTAAATGTGACACCACTAAAGGAAACTTATAAAGCTTTATAAGAATCTGCTGGCAAAGAATCTGCCTGCAATGTGGGAGGCCTGGGTTTGATCCCTGGGTTGGGAAGATCCAGTGGAGAAGAGAAGAGCTACCCACTCCAGTATTCTGGCCTGGAGAATTCCATGGACTGTAAAGTCCATGGGGTTGCAAAGAGTCAGACATGACTGAGTGACTTTCACTAAAGGAATAAAGATCTATAAATGGTCTGACAAAGAACTCAGCATAATTCTCTTTTAAAAGTTTGGTGAAATATAAAACCCATAAACAGACAACTGGATGAAATTAAGAAAACAATACATCAGCAAAATGAATAAAATGTGTTTAACAAAGAAAGAGAAACCATTAAAAACAACAACAACAACAGAAATCCTAGAGCTGAGGAAATCAATAGAGACTTTTAACCATGTGCTCAATAAAGCAGGAGGGAAAACAATGAAAGAGTTAAGAAAGCCTAAGAGATTTATTATGGGACAACACCACCATCAAGACAAAAGACATGTGCATTGGCTAATGTCTCTCTCTCATGCACGCTGCCTGTGAACCATATACAAATGCCAAAAGTAATGAATGGCATGGGCTTTATTTTCTCCTTTACTTGTATATCGTTTTTCAACTTTCTGCAACTCCTATATTTATAATAAGAACAAGTTACTAAGATATATGCATCTCTAATCCTTAATAGCAAAGGGAGATAGAGAGACAGGGAGAGGCAAAATGACAGAGAGAACGAGGAAGAATGTCAGAGACGATAGACTTTCCTGACTTTTGCTACTGACTGTGCAACTCTTAGCTAGTTATGAACCTCCCAGTTGCCTCATCTATAAATGGGGCTAATAGTCCTTTACCACCTCATTGGGTTGTTGCAGGGACTGAATGACATAAAGGGCTCAAAACAGTAAGAGATGAAGCACTGTTAGCGGTTGTCATTTCCATGATCACTCCTCAGCTTAAAAGGAAAAAAATGGCAGAACGAATCCGGAAGTAGCAAGGAGTTCTTCATAAAATTATTTCCTAAATTAAATGACTTCTAAACCTAGACTCTAAAATATTGTTAATAAGTGATTATATTCATTTCTACATTGTATTTTTTCCCAGTCAGTGAAATCATAAGCTCCGATTTCTGCTTTTTGTGTTCCACCAACACCAAGTAGAGTGGAACTTGTGATATTCACTACAGACAGCATGCAGGCTAGTGGAGAGCTTACACTACGTGCATCTCATATACTAATATTTGTGTTACTCAATAAACATATGCTGGATATGTTAAGAAACAATTCTTTTACCCATTTTTGGATATGAAAGTAAAAATACATTTGTTTCATTTCAATTTATAGTTTCATGAACTTTAAAATCTTTCTGTTTGCTCTTATAATAGAGTACTGCCAACATATTTCTCAGCCATTTTGTCCAAGATGTGTAGGATTCCATGAAAACATTTTGAAAGTATAAACTTTCACCCACATTCCCAGTATGTCAACACAATTAATCAGTTCAGTGAAAGTAGGTCCAGCTTTTGACCAATCACTCACAGTGAAACCTTTCATCTTCCCAATACATTCTAGAAACAGACTCAGCCTCAACTAAAGCTATCTATGTAACCCATCACTGCCAGAAAAGAATGATGAGCTGTGCCTGGTTTCACTTATCCCTGATAAAATTTATCCTAAAAATTTATGTTGTTACAATTTGGTAAATTGCAGGAAAAGCACATATATTGTGAATATAGTCACTCTCTTCGAATGAATCTTCTGTATGTGCTCACCAGCTTTCAAGATGTTTTGTACCAGAAAAGGTGACTGATGTAAATATTGGTTGGAGATTTTCACTAGGGAGACGTAGCCTATTAAAACGTTTTCCAAATCTTATCTGCTAAAGACATGGTCATTTGCCAGGTTGTGCAGAGTACAAAGTCAGGTTAAGAGGGCCGAGAATGTTGCTGCATAAAGAAGGACAATGTAAGGAAGAAAAGACCAACAGTGACATTTCAGCCAACACTACCTGTACTTGTGGTGGGGAATCTCTGATGTCTGTTTCATCCAAGCTCTGGTCTCCAAACCCCCAAATTAGTCAAAATAATAGTGGACAGCTACTTAAAGTATTTCAAAAAGTGATAAAGTATTTCAAAAGTACTTGAGTACTTTTCCATATCATTATGACATGACCAGCTGGATTTTTGTTACACAGAAATAATGAATTGAAGCTGTATATTGAAGTGGAATTCAAATTCATTATTATTTTTTACAACCATCCTCAGCAAGGATAAATTTAAAGGGTCCTTGGGATGGATAAAGTTGGGAAACACAGGCAAGCATTTCTGAGCTTAGGAAATTCCCCTGAAATTCAGTAAATTACTAAATTCAGCACTCAGTTAACTTGTACAACATGTTGGGCTTCACAGGCATCATTTCATTTGAGTCTCAATGATCTTATTACCCCTCTTTTGCCAGTGAAAAAGAGAAGGTAACAGAGTCCAAAATTATATCCTTGGGAAATTGCAGAACTAGCTCTCAACAGTTGTCTCTCACTACAGAGTGAAACCTGAAATTTTAAGTTAGAGATTATCCTTGCCACTGAAAGTCAGAGAATTTGGGTGAGGAGAAAGGGAACCTAAGAACAAGCTTAGGAGGAGGTCATGGGCCTGCGGGAAGGGGAAGAGTTGAAGAAAGAAAGAAACAGGACTAAAATCCTTTCTCTCTGAAGAAACACATAGCTATAGAGATAGCACAAAATCCACTCTTCTCTATAAATCTTGCCTTCTCACCTTGACTCAGATCCCCCAGAATGATGGAGTTCTTGCCAGAGATTGAAATCGTCTATTTCTATCTCCCCCAGATTTTCAGATGGGGCCTATTGCAGTCAAAGATGGAACCTTTTGTCCATGAGCTGGCTGTTCACTCACAGCCAGAGAGAATGCCACACGGGGGATACTTTTAAAAGTGTTAATAATGGCAGTAGAGGCAGGTCAGGTGGTCTGGTATTCCCATCTTAGAGACACCAGTTCAATTCCTGGGTTGGAGAGATCTGCTGGAGAAATGATAGGCTACCCAATGCAGTCTTCTTGGCTTCCCTGGTGGCTCAGCTGGTAAAGAATCTGCTTGCAATGCAGGAGACCTGGGTTCGATCCATGAGTTGGGAAGACCCCCTGGAGAAGGGAAAGGCTACCCACTTCAGTATTCTGGCCTGGAGAACTCCATGGACTCTGTAGTCCATGGAACATTGAGAAGGCGCTTCTTGACAATTCAAGATGAAAAGCTGGGGTCTCTCCCTAAGACAGTGGAGCATTTCCACTTTTCCAGTGCTCAATGGGGGAAAATATGTTGTATATGAGACTTGTAATGCTATCATTTCATGAGTAGGCAGTGTATTCTCTTGTCTCTTTTCTGATTTTAGGAGCATCAAGCCAATGATTGGAGGAGAAAATATCACAGAGATCACTCATTTTATCCTCTTGGGATTCTCAGATTTCCCCAGAATCGTAGTAGTGCTCTTTGTCGTATTCCTGGTGATATACATTTTGACCCTGACTTGGAACCTGTCGCTCCTCATCTTAATAAGAATGGACTCCCACCTCCACACCCCCATGTACTTCTTTCTCAGTAACCTGTCCTTCATGGACATCTGCTACGTGACCTCCACAGCCCCCAAGATGCTCCACGACTTCTTCCAGGAGCGGCACACTATCACCTTTGTGGGTTGTGCTGTTCAGTACTTTGTGTTCTCCACCATGGGGCTGAGTGAGTCTTGCCTCATGACCGCCATGGCTTATGACCGCTACGCCGCCATCTGTAACCCGCTGCTCTATTCGTCAGTCATGTCGCCCGCTCTCTGCGGTCGGATGGTGCTGGGATCCTACATGGCTGGACTCTCGGCTACTATATTCCAATTGTGTTTCATGCTCCAGCTCCACTTCTGTGGGCCTAATGTCATCAACCACTTCTTCTGTGACCTGCCCCAGCTGTTAGCTCTATCCTGCACTGACACGTTCTTTTTACATCTCTTAACTGTTATCCTAACAATGATCTTTGGGATAATAAATGTTTCAGTTATCATAATATCCTATATTTCCATTGTCATCTCCATCATGAAGATCACGACAGCAAGCGGCAGGTCCAAGGCTTTCAACACCTGTGCTTCCCACCTGACAGCAGTGAGCCTCTTCTATACCTCAGGTATGTTTGTCTATTTCAGCTCCAGCTTTGGTGGTTCCTCCAGCTTTGACAGATTTGCATCATTCTTCTACACTGTGATGATTCCCATGTTGAATCCCTTGATATATAGTCTGAGGAACAAAGAAATCAAAGATGCCTTGAAGAGGTTGCAGAAGAAGAGCAGGTATTGCTGAGGCCACAGATTCTGAGATTTCTGATGGACTTTTCCTGTCAGAGTCACCTTACACAATAACATTCTTATGAATGAAGTATAACAAAAGTCATACTGCTTTTGGACCAAGAAAGCTTAATTTGACACAAAATATCCCCAAATGGATCAACAGTTGGATCATGCTACACAAACACAGTATTTTTACATCCTAGGGGCTCATTACTTTCAGCCTACATGAAGAGAGGCCTCATCATCTATCAATATATCCACAAACATCCACAAGTATTTGTGAAACACTGGAGTTTGGTGCCTGGTTGCTTCTTTTTAGCTTCTGAGAGGGAGCCCTGTTCCATCTCGGGCTTCTGACCCTGAAGGAGAGACAGCTGACAGAGGCCTCAGGAGTGTGTAAACCTTGTCTCCCAGATATTCTGATGCAACATAATTCAGCCGTGGTGGTGGCCACAGTTTCTTCTGTGTTTCTGGTGAGAATGTACGCAGAGAGGGAACATACCTTTGGGCAGAAACAAGGTGTGCTATTGGCCTGATTGGCTTCCCTGGTGGCTTAGCTGGTAGAGAGTCTGCCTGCAATGCGGGAAACCTGGGTTCAATCCCTGGGTTGGGAAGATCCGCTGGAGAAGGGAAAGGCTACCCACTCCAGCATCCTGGCCTGGAGAAGTCCATGGACTGGATGGTCCATGGGGTCGCAAAGAGTCAGACACGACTGAGTGACTTTCACTTCACTTCACTTCATTGGCCTGATTGTGGCTCCTGGAAAGACCAGTATGACATAGCTTATGTCTGTGTAAGTCCTTCTCAGGGACAATTACCTAATAGTTTGGGAGTATATCCTAGGCTCCACCACTGTAATCTGCGGAAGGCAGAGGTGACATGAATCATACAGAGGAAAGGAAAGAAGCATGTGTTCCCTTCAGTGGCATTTACTCATGAGTTCCATGATGCAATTTCTTGCCTGTAGTGTGCAATGGGGACTTCTCACGGGGATGATATTAAAAATCTATGTCACAGTCAATAGAGATTTCTGATATTGTAGGACTGAAATCTCTCTCTCTCTCTCCCATTAAATTTGTATTAACATATATGTAAGTATTTGTGAAACATTAAGCTTTAGAACCTCGCTACTTCTTTTTTGCTTCTGAGGGGGAGCCCTGTTCCATCTCGGGCTTCGGACCCTGAAGGAGAGATCTGACAGAGGCCCCAGGACTGAAGAAACCTTTTCCCTCAAGTATTTGGATGTGGCATATTCCAGACGTGGTGCTCACTGATGTCCATTCTGGGCGTCTGACAAGCATGAAACAGAACACAGAGGAGAAATGTGTCTTTGGACAGAAACAAGGTATGCAGTTGGCTTGGTTGTGCCTCCTGGGAAGACCAGTCTGAGATAGCTTACGCTTGTGCAAAGCCTCTTTTGGGGCTTACTACCTAATAAGATTTTGATTACATCCTAGTTTCCACCAGCTGTAATCTGAGGAAGGAGGAGGTGATCTGAATCGTAAAGAGAAATGGAATGACGCATGTGGTCCCTTCAGTGCCATTTACTCATGAGTCTGATGATGTAATTTCTTGCAACTGGTATCCAGTGGGGATTTCTGATGGGAGATGATATTCAAAATCCATGTCACAGCCAATAGCAATTTCTGCCACTGTGGGACTCAAACTTTTCTTTCTCTTCCACTGTCCTTAGCCTGGAAAATTACTCTGTTTGACATAGCCAATGGGATCAGATCAGCCAATTATTTCTGACCTCAAAAGGATCTATTAAAATTTGATGTGAGGAGACGTGTGGGAAGTTATTGTAATAATAGCACTACTGAATATTCAATATTGCAGGGAGTAAAAACAAATATGGAAATTGGTATATGTCTTTTCCTCCCATGTGTGTGCCGCGTTTTATCTCCTAGAGATTTATGGCTGCAAGGGGTGATATGTTGGTTAGAGTAGAATTGATAATGTGGCTTAATGCTGTTTATTCCCAGAAATCCTCAAGGGCCAGGAGACGAAATAGTGGGATGGGCAGGGTTCCATCAGTTTCATTGTTGAAGAAAGATATAAAGCTTTTGGTCACTGTGGTCTCGTTCACAAGAGGAACAACAGGTGTAGCAGCATTCACTATTGATTTGAAACTTGAACAAACTGATATAAACCAGATGTCATTTACATTTACATATTACCCTTGGAGATTCAATGGGCTCTTAATGAATGTTTGGGACGTCTCATTTTCAATGAGCTGCACGAACTATTCTGTTTAATTAAGGACTGTAAATGCAGGTGTATTTGAAGTCTTTGCCAAATCTTCCGTGAGTTTACACATGTATAAGATTTAGAAAGGGGGGATTGTTGAAACTCTGGTGGGTGGGGCTTATCCTATGATAAGGAACCTGTAATATGAGTAAAGGATGTTTTGCCCTCCCATTTAGGTATTTGTGGTTGCTGTTTAGTTGCTAAGTCATGTCTGACTCTTTGCAACCCCATGCACTGCAGCATGCCAGGCTTCCCTGTCCTTCACTATCTCCCAGAGTTTACTCAAACTCTTGTTCATTGAGTTGGTGATGCCATCCAACCATCTCATCCTTTGTTGCTCCTTTCTCCTCCTGCCCTCAATCTTTCCCAGCATCAGATATATATAAGTTTTTCTGAAGCATTGATGTAAGAGTCTTCTTAAGGGGCCATGATGACTTCCTTAGGAGACAGAACTCTGTTAGATGTTAGTGCATGGAAATGCAACTAATTTCTGTACATCAATTTTATATCTTGTATGTTTACTGAATTTGTTGATTACTTATGCCAGTTTTTTGGGGGAGTCTTCAAGATTTTCTCTGGGTGAAATTATATCATCTGCAGTTAATGACAAGTTTACTTCCTCCTTCAACCTTCAGATTGGACTGTTGTAATTCTGACTACAGCACCCCACTTCAATACTCTTGCCTGGAAAATCCCAGGGACAGAGGAGCCTGGTAGGCTGCAGTCCATGGGGTTGCGAAGAGTCGGATACAACCGAGCGACTTCACTTTCACTTTTCACTTTCATGCATTGGAGAAGGAAATGGCAACCCACTCCAGTGTTCTTGCCTGGAGAATCCCAGGGACTGGGGAGCCTGGTGGGCTGCCGTCTGTGGGGTCACACAGAGTCGGACATGACTGAAGCGACTTAGCAGCAGCAGCAGCAGTTACCATTTATCCTGTGTTATATATTTGCATATGTTTTCATGTTACCATTAAGTTGGCCAAAAAGTTCAGTCGCGTTTTACTGTAATGTCTGGAGTTTTCTCCAACCTCGTATAACTATGCCAGCTCCACACACTTGCTTCCCCTCGCAACTGATACCTTAAGCTTGTATGTCTTCTCTGGTTCTTGCAGCTTACCAGGTTGGCTACTGACAACCTTTCTTTCATTTTGCAGTGTGGCAATATAGCTCAAGTTGTGATTTTTCCCTTGTCCCTAGAGCATGGTCCAGTTTTCTGAGTGTGTTTATTGTTTACCAAAGTTCATTCTCCTGTCACACTTGAGAATGTGCACAATGAGCTGATGCAGTTGGGAAACATGTGTGTTAGACTTTGGGGCGTTGAGTTCACTTCAGACCAGATGTGAGCATCCTTAGATGAAGTTCTCACAGTCATGGTTGGGCTTCCTGCAGGAGTCATGAAAACAGCAGAAAGCAAATCCTTTTAATGATATTCTTATCTCCCTCTTTCCCTATCTCTTCCCTCCCCCAGTCACGAAAATCCTGCTTTAGGACTTTGGGTGCTGTGACAGAGAAACACATTCCTCTACAGAATTCTACAGACGTGCAATCACCCTGCCCCTCTGCTTCCTGGGAGACACTGTTGCCAGCTAGTTCAGCTCTGTGCTCTGTTGCCTTGTTGGATGGGTGGCAAGGTCCTACTTCTTCCAATGGGTACAGAGTCTTTTTTCCCTGCTCCATGGAGTCAGGGCTCCCCAGTGGCTCAGTGGTAAAGAATCTGCTTTCAGTGCAGAAGGTGCAGGAGACTCAGATTCAGTCTCCGGGTTGGGAAGATCCCCTGGAGAAGGGCATGGCAATCCACTCCAGTACTGATGCTTGGGGAATCCCAAGGACAGAGGAGCCTGGTGGGCTACAGTCCATGGGGTGGCAAAGAGTCAGACAGGACTGAAGTGACTCAGCACATTAGCAGAGCACACATCAGCACACCAATGGAATACTAAAATCTCTCCTTGGGAATGCTGGACTTCTGCAAAGTCTCTCTCATCCATGGATGTCGGACCAACCCAATCATTCTTGCGGTTTTCCCCAATCACAGCCAAGAGGGGTCAGGGCCAGTTGGCTGGCTGTTGGGTCTGCAGCCATGCCAAGATCTGTACGCCTATTATCCGAGGCACAGGTGGGAAGGACTCTGCTCAGGTCTGTTGGCATATAGTGCTGAATCCTACAACTCCTCAAAGGTGCTTTTATTCGTGGATGGTGGTGGTGGTCTAGTCACTAAGTAACGTCTGACTCTTGCAACCCCACGGATGTAGCCCACCCACCAGGTTCCTCTGTCTATGGGATTTCCCAGGCAAGGATGCTGGACCAGGTAGCTGTAGAGAGAGAGCAATTTACCCAAGGAGGCGTGGTCAGGCTCTCTCGCCCCACGTTTTGCAACAGCTGAGCTCTTTTACAGCATTGCGCGTGCGCTCAGGAGGTACTGGCTTGGTCGGGAGCTGCTTTGCGCTGTAGACACATTGGACCAGGTAGCTGTAGAGAGAGAGCAATTTACCCAAGGAGGCGTGGTCAGGCTCTCTCGCCCCACGTTTTGCAACAGCTGAGCTCTTTTACAGCATTGCGCGTGCGCTCAGGAGGTACTGGCTTGGTCGGGAGCTGCTTTGCGCTGTAGGCACAGGCGGGCTCCACCCAAACAAACCTGCCGCATTACAGCTGTGTTCCTGCCGTGTCCCTTGGGTCAGCCAGAGAGGAGAGAATGCAGCGTGTCTCCTGCTGTGGCTGCTGATCCAACAGGTGAGAATAACCATATCTGGAGTTCCCAGGGCACCTCGAGTCTCTTTCCAGCCTCTGAGCTCTCACCTTGCCTGCCCTGGGTTCAGCAAACAGTGCGGACAGCGAGGACAGCAAGACAACTGGCTTCAGGAGCAGGATCAGCGACAGAGTGCCATTCCCTTCTCTAGGGGATCTTCCCGACCCAGGATCGAACCCGCGTTTCCTGTGTCTCCTGCATTGCAGGCGGATTCTTTACAGCTGAGCCACCAGGGGAGAGAGATGCTGATTTTCCATTGTTGAAAGGGGGAATAAAAAGAAGGAATGTCATAGTGCCATTCCCTTCTCTAGGGGATCTTCCCGACCCAGGATCGAACCCGCGTTTCCTGTGTCTCCTGCATTGCAGGCGGATTCTTTACAGCTGAGCCACCAGGGGAGAGAGATGCTGATTTTCCATTGTTGAAAGGGGGAATAAAAAGAAGGAATGTCATGACACAATAATGCTGACTCACTGTTGTTTTGTAAGTTTTTAAAGCTTCAAATATACCATATTAAAAAAAAAAAAAAAACTTGCGAAATTTTCGGCAAGATAGCAGATTTTACCCTGGCATCTTTTTTGTTTACATTATTTATTTTGTAATTGAATAATAATTCCTTTACAGAATTTTGCTGTTTTCTGTCAAACCTCAACATGAATCAGCCATAAGTATACATATATCCCTTCCCTCTTGAACCTCCTTCCCATCTCCCGCCCCATCCCACCCCTCTAGGTGGATACAGAGAGGCTGTTTGAGTTCCCTGAGGCATATAGTACATTCCCTTTGGCTATCTATTTTACATACGGTAATGTAAGTCCAAAAACACAAGAGAAGACTCTACACATGGACATCACCAGATGGTCAACACCGAAATCAGATTGATTATATTCACTGCAGCCAAAGATGGAGAAGCTCTATACAGTCAACAAAAACAAGACCAGGAGCTGACTGTGGCTCAGATCATGAACTCCTTATTACCAAATTCAGACTCAAATTGAAAAGTAGGGAAAATGACTAGACCATTCAGGTGTGACCTAAATCAAATCCCTTATGATTATACAGTGGAAGTGAGAAATAGATTTAAGGGCCTAGATCTGATAGATAGAGTGCCTGATGAACTACGGAATGAGGTTCATGACATTGTACAGGAGACAGGGATCAAGACCATCCCCAAGAAAAAAAAATGCAAAAAAGCAAAATGGCTGTCTGGGAAGCCTTACAAATAGCTGTGAAAGGAAGAGAAGCGAAAAGCAAAGGAGAAAAGGAAAGATATAAGCATCTGAATGCAGAATTCCAAAGAACAGCAAGAAGAGATAAGAAAGCCTTCTTCAGTGATCAGTGCAAAGAAATAGAGGAAAAGAACAGAATGGGAACGACTAGAGATCTCTTCAAGAAAATTAGAGATACCAAGGGAACATTTCATGCAAGGATGGGCTCAATAAAGGACAGAAATGGTCTGGACCTAACAGAAGCAGAAGATATTAAGAAGAGGTGGCAAGAATACATAGAAGAAATGTACAAAAAAGATCTTCACGACC